>OX243816.1:41983863-42291363 GCA_945859605.1 Lumbricus rubellus | reverse complement strand
GCGAATGCTCTAGTTAGCAGGCTCTATGTCATGCGACTCTAAGGAAAAATTCACGGCAGCGTAATTTTGGGGCGGTAGTCAGCACATCGAAATGTAATAATTATGTTTATAATTTATATCGAGGCTCAAAGCAATGAGGCTATTTAGCGCTGCAATTTTGGACAATGGACAATAATCTGGACACGGCAGAGCTATACAGTTGCGCAAATAGATCTTTGGAGAAAGACATCACGAAGATACACCCGGTCGATGTTTTTTGTTGTAGGAATTAGAATCGAGAGGACAGGCGACTACTTCTATCTACAACATGGAACGTTGAGATTGCGATGGGACACGAAGAACACGTTCTTCCTCACCATCGAAGAATCAGAAGCCACGATGAATGTCTCGAAGATCGTTGGACTCTGTGGAAATAACAACGGAAATCCATATGGTCAGCAACATTGCTCGTCACGTTGGACGGGTTGATGATGATGGCACTTAAAGCCCGTCATCAAGGCCTTCGTCGTCATTGTCGTCATCGTCATAGTCATCGTCATCGTCATCGTCATCATCATCGCCGCCACTATCGTCGTCGTCATTATCATCATCATCATAATCAATCGTCATATTCATCATCGTCATCGTCATCATCATCATCATCATCATCGTCATTGTCGTCGTCATCATCATCGTCATCATTTTCGTCGTCATCACCATCATCGTCATCGTCGTCGTCATCATCACTGTCATCATAATTATTGTCGTTGTACACTCATTTGTGTTATCATCAACGACGAAGTTTCACCGCCATAGTCGTCATTGACATCATCATTGTCGTTGAATATAAATCTATGTTTTATCTGCAGATGATATGAAGACTCCGTCCTACGAGTCGGTTACTGATCCGACCATATTAGGAAACTCGTGGATTGTCAAAGATCAAGATGCTCTGGTATTGTACTTTAAATGCATTATTACATTGTAGTCTATAATTGTATTTTGAACTTTTATATAGCGCAAGCCTTTGGAAGCGATTCAAGTGCGATCGACCCCGAGAAAAAAGGGAGGAGTTGAGGCGAGAGAAAGATGAGTTTTAGCAGTTGATGTGGTAGTAGCAGTAGCAGTAGCAGTAGCAGTAGCAGCAGCAGCAGCAGTAGTTGTTGTAGTAGTGGTGGGGGTGGTGGTGGTAGTGGTAGTAGTTGTAGAAGAAGTAGTAGCAGCAGCAGCAGCAGCAGAAGTAGAAGTAGTGGTGGTTGTGGTGGTGGTGGTGGTGGTGGTGGTGGTGGTGGTGGTGGTGGTGGTGGTGGTGGTGGTGGTGGTGGTGGTGGTAGTAAAAGTAGTAGCAGCAGCAGCAGCAGAAGTAGAAGAAGGGATGATAATGATAATCGTTGCGTGATGTAAATGTATCTGATATCGTCTTGTTTCTTTTGTTGTGTCTTGCAGTGCGTTGAGTCTTCATCCTCAGTAACCTACACTTGTCTGAATCGACAAGACGAAAATGAAGCCATCGATGCTTGTGGTGCTCTCTGGCTCGACCCGTTCAATCAATGTCACGACACTGTCAGTGCCAATAACTAATTAATCAATTAATTAATTCGTTCGTTCGTTCGTTCGTTCATTCGTTCGTTCATTCACTTATTCATTCATTCAATCATTCATTCATTCGTTCGTTCGCTCATTCGTTTATTCACTCATTCGTTCATTCGTTCGTTCATTCATTCATTCGTTCGTTCAATCATTCATTCGTTCATACATTCATTCATTCGTTCGTTCAATCATTCATTCGTTCATACATTCATTCATTCGTTCGTTCAATCATTCATTCGTTCACTCATTCGTTCATTTGTTCGTTCATTCACTTATTCATTCATTCATTCAATCATTCATTCGTTCATGCATTCATTCATTTGTTCATTCGTTCGTTCGTTCGTTCGTTGATTCATTCATTCATTAGCTATTTAAAATACTGACACATTTTCATTACTTGAGTGCGTAGTTGAGTGGATGGGATCAAGAGTGAGCTATCGTCTATGTCTACCTCCGCTACTTCTACATAGGTGGTTGTCAACCATTACTTCATACGTTGCGTCAACGACCATTGCACGGCGAAGGCGGAAGGAGTGTGGGCGAACAGTACAAAGGACGAGCTGGACGGAGAGATCGAGGCATCCGTCTGCCAGACATTGACCGCCTACGGTCAGATCTGCAATGCACACAACGTTACCTTCGAATGGAGAACAGAACAACTTTGCCGTGTGTATACACTTCTGTTATCGTGAGGCACGGTAGTGAAGTGGTTATGTTCGTTGTCTTGCAGCCGGACGGTTGCCGGGTTCGAATCCAACTCAAGTCGCCGCGAAGAGACCTTGAGCAAGTCCTTCACTCGCAATAATTGCTCAGCACTTCGGCGTGAAACTCCGATGCAGTATCCGCGCTGTAGTCGGGAGCGCCTCTGTGTAGTGAGCTTGAAGGGGCGCTATAACAAGTCACGTGCACATACATACATTATGTAGCGCCGTGCTTTTATGTCGCTGATCCTGCGATCTGGAATGGTCTCCCTGTGGAACAACGTCTAATGCCTAAAGCCTTTCAGACTTTCTACTCTGTCATTAATACCGTTCCCTTTAGCCGGGGTTGGGGGTTTGGTCGGGAGCGCTTCTGAGTAGATGGTCTTGAAGGGGTGCTATATAAATCTTTTATATGAATGAGTGAACTAATGGATGTATGTATTGGCCGTTTTCGTTAGATCGCAAACTACAAATTTCGTCATAGAGAGTAACGGGAGGGGAAGACATTTTCGTCCCCATCTGTGTCCCGCAGCAAGAAAATCTTCCATATTCTCTCACCACACCCCTCCGCGCAGGTTTTATTCTCATCCCCCATTCCACCCCCGGTAAGACTGCATCGCAGCATATCCCGAGAAAGCTTTCACCGATTAAAATTAAATGTTACCTAGCTTTCAACGTAATTCATTTTGTTGATTGCATTTGTGACATTCACGTAAAACAAATATATAGCGAATAGAGTTTTTACAGGCTGTAGTGATATAATAGTTAACACACTATCATTATTATTACAATAATTATTAGCTCTGAAGTGCCCGTCTGGAATGCAGTACGGTGAATGTTGGCCTCGATGCCTGAGGACGTGCAGCAGTCTCTACAGCCCAAGATCCGTCGACTGCGATGACAAGAGATGCTACCCAGGATGCAGCTGTCCCACAGGATGGTTCTACACAGACGACAAGTGTGTCCCAGCAGAACAGTGTCCGTGTTCCTACCTGGGAAATATCTACCAATCTGACTCAACGATCAACATCGAGTGTAATCAATGGTAAATCTACGACAACATCATCTGCCTCTTCATCCTGCTTCTCTGTCTACCACTCCTATTTCTTTTCTATCTCTTACTCCTTCTCCTCCTCCGCCTCCTCCTTCTCCTTCTCCTTCTCCTACTCAACTTCTCCTACTCCTACTCCTTTCCCATCTCTTTCACCTCATTCTCCTCCTCCGCCTCCTCCTTCTCCTTCTCCTACTCAACTTCTCCTACTCCTACTCCTTTCCCATCTCTTTCACCTCATTCTCCTCCTCCGCCTCCTCCTTCTCCTTCTCCTACTCAACTTCTCCTACTCCTACTCCTTTCCCATCTCTTTCACCTCATTCTCCTCCTCCGCCTCCTCCTTCTCCTTCTCCTACTCAACTTCTCCTACTCCTACTCCTTTCCCATCTCTTTCACCTCATTCTCCTCCTCCGCCTCCTCCTTCTCCTTCTCCTACTCAACTTCTCCTACTCCTACTCCTTTCCCATCTCTTTCACCTCATTCTCCTCCTCCGCCTCCTCCTTCTCCTTCTCCTACTCAACTTCTCCTACTCCTACTCCTTTCCCATCTCTTTCACCTCATTCTCCTCCTCCGCCTCCTCCTTCTCCTTCTCCTACTCAACTTCTCCTACTCCTACTCCTTTCCCATCTCTTTCACCTCATTCTCCTCCTCCGCCTCCTCCTTCTCCTTCTCCTACTCAACTTCTCCTACTCCTACTCCTTTCCCATCTCTTTCACCTCATTCTCCTCCTTTGGCTCCCATCCCTCCTTCTCACATTTTCCTTCCTCATTGTTTTTGTCGTCTTCGTGATTGTCATCACCATCGTCGTCGCTGTCATCATTTCAACGTCATCCATCTCATCATAATTCGTCATTGTCGTTGTCGTCGTCACCATCATCATCATCATCATCCATCATCGTCATCATCCATCATCATCCATCATCATCATCATCATCATCATCATCATCATCATCATCATCATCATCATCATCATCATCATCATCATCATCATCATCGTCGTCGTCGTCGTCGTCGTCATTATCATCATCATCATCATCATCATCATCACCATCATCATCATCATCATCATCATCATCATCATCATCATCATCGCCATCGTCGTCGTCTTTAGCATCCGTCGAATCTTCACAATATCATGCCATCAGCAACTAACAATAGCATCAAACAATAGCAACAAACAATGGCATCCTCGTCATCTTCCTCCTCCTCACACAAGGTCACCATGTATATAAGTTATGTATCTTTGTTGCCTATTCTATCCATGCATTCATACTAATTTTTCTCTAATTATGTAGCGCTTCTAAATCTCTTAATAAACTAGCAGGAGTCGCAAACGTAACCTAACTGTCTGTTGGTTGTAGCAAGTGCAAGGCAGGCAGATGGAACTGCACTGATCGACCTTGTGGCAAGATCTGTTCCATCATTGGCTTCCAGCACATCACTACCTTCGATGGAAAGGACTACGAGTTCCACGGACCTGAATGCTGGTACACACTCGTCGAGGTATTTAGTAGTAGCGCTAAATAAATAAATCAGTTGAATGATGGAGAGTGAGAGCAAATGAATCATGCGATGAAGAAATGAGAGTGAAGCGTCTAACGAATGTAGACGATATTATTCAAGTTGTCGGATAAGTGAACGAATGAATGAATGAGTGAATGAATGAGTGAGTGTATGAATAAACGAATGAATGAATGGATGAATGAATGAATGAATGAATGAACGAGTGATGGAAGAAGCGGATGAAGCAATAGAGGAAGAATCCAATGAGTGAATGAAGGGATAAAAAAACAAAGGAAAGAATGAATAACATAAACATAACATAGCAGAACAAGGGTCTTTCGTCGTTCAGTAGACGCTGGGTTTGGGTCACAATCACAGCAAAAGTAACCCAACTGGATCACTTAGTATACCAATTCTCCTACATATATCTTCCTCTTAAATGCTGTTACTGTGAAAGAAGACAACGAAAGAAGAGTTAAGGAAAGGCTTTGTGGGTTCAGGGAAAACGTTTTTGGTCTGGACATGGATTAATTATTCGCTGACCTGCATAATCCGAACACACAACTCTGAATTCAGTTGACCTTGATTGACCTTGAACGGTTCTTTCCAGCTGAAAAACGACGAGTACTCGGGCGCGGCGATCTTCTCCCGTGGCGACCTTTCCATCTCCTACTTACAGTCGAAGTGCCTCCCTCGCAAGGACATCAGCTGTATCAAGTCCGTCCGCGTCCTTTATAGACACGGCAGTTCCAGCTATGACGTCATCATGGAACAAAATCGCGCCATCAGCGTCAACGGTTTCGCTCTCATTGACCCGACGAACCAGGCTTACGTCACCGACGACATCTACGTCAAGCAGATGACGTCACTCTTCGCCATCGTCCAAGGCTTTGGCTTCAAAGTTCTCTTCGACGCCAACGGAAAACTATACATTCGTCTCGATCCATTCTTTAACTCCAAGGTCATTATAATTATTATTCAATTGTTATTACTTATAATTAAGTAAGCATAGACGGCCGCACATAGGGGAAATGAAAATAACAAGCGTCATTTTTTTAGTCCCTGTGATTTCATGTCCTCGTTTAAGAGTACGCTCTAACAACGACCATCAATTGACATCAGTCCTGTTTCGTAACAAAGTCTGTAACATCATTATTGCATGACTCAATTTAATTGGTAATTAAGGAATCCTATTTAGCGACACCTTAGTACCTTCAGGGCATCCTTTGTCTCATTTCTTGTGACTCTTAAAATTCAATTTCTCGAGTTGTGATGTTCTTTCTTGGACCGATAAAACATTGATTGATTGATTGATTGACCGAATGATTGATTGGTTGATTGATTGATTCACTGATTGATTGCTTTATCATCCATGCATCTGTAAGGCACCATTGAGTTTTTCTGTTGAACTGCTCTGCATACAAAATAACTGCCCTTTCCAATTGCATCACACAAACCTAGCATGCTCAATTGCTCATACCGATCGGCTGTTCGATCAAACCAATGCTGTCGTCTGTGCTCAGGTTCGAGGTCTGTGCGGCAACATGGATGGATCGATATCGAACGAGTTCTCACCTCGATCCAACACCATTGATCAACAGTTGCTTCCGTTCGTCAAATCCTTCAGTGATTGCTCGCTCACGTGGCCGGAAGAAATAACTCTCGAACTAATCGACGCATGCGTCAGAAAAAGCCCCAACGTTGATCCAAAGGTAGGGCGGATTGTCGGACATAGGCCTACATACAGGCAAATGGCGATTATAGGCCCTACACATGTCATGCATGCATACATGTAGGGCTGTAGGCTATACACGTAGGCATATACTGTATGATGTCCGTGGCCCTTTCCCAAAATCTTCTAATAGACTATTCTGTTGTGCACAACAGAATTAGCAATATCTATATTACGTTAGGGAAAGGACTGTAAATGTAAGTAGCAGTTATAAGGAATACAGGCCTACATTGCTTGGTTAATGGATCAGTACTTTATTTATTTATTTAGGGATAATAATATTAGACTAAGTTGGGGAAGTTTATTGTGACCCTTGGTTACGACTGCGTGACAATAACGGTAAGCAACTTGTCGGCTGCTGCGCATGCGCACTGGCAGTTAGCAACTTGTCGTCTGCTGCGCATGCGCACAGGCAGTTTGCAACTTGTCGTCTGCTGCGCATGCGCACTGGCAGTTGGCAACTTGTCGTCTGCTGCGCATGCGCACTGGCATTTGGTAACTTCTTGTCTGCTGCGCATGCGCACTGGCAGTGAGCAACTTGTCGTTTGCTGCGCATGCGCACTGGCAGTTAGCAACTTGTCGTTTGCTGCGCATGCGCACTGGCAGTCAGCCATGTCAATTCGAGGGTTCGACGCCGGATCGTTGAGAATGGCGGAAGGTTTGTCATCTTGGTACCGGTCGACTTATGAATGATAGGACGTTTCTAGAGGAGAATTCGGTCGGACGATGAGTTAATTGCACGACGATGTTTGCCGTCGAATAATTTATCCGATAGGCGGACTTAGTACAGTGAATTAGTAAGAGTTAGCAACTAAACTGAAAGAGACTCTTGGTGAATGCTAAAAGATCACAAGACACTATAGTTCAAAGTTGCGATAGGCTACCAAGTAGACCATACCAGGTAACTTAAGAATAATTTTTCTTCGAACAATCTTCGGAAGAAGTGTAGATGTGTCGAGAACAGCAAGGAACGTTTACTGTTCGAACGAAACTGACTTTGATTAGCAGATGCACCATTGATTGTACTATCTTTCGTCAGATTCCTTCAACGGCAACAAACCGCTGTAAGGAGATCTCAAAACCAGGAGGAGTGTTCGAGGAATGTCTGAAGGTCGTGGACTGGAAGCAGTTCGAGGAATACTGCATCCACGACGTCTGTGCCAGTCCAAACAGTCCGGACGCATTCTGTAACATCGTGTCAGGACTGGCCTACAAATGCCTGAGCATCAATATGCAGGTCGACTGGATGAAGGACAATGAGCTGGAATCGACATGTAGAGGTCAGTCAGTCAATGATAGACATCTATAATACGCTGTTTTGTTGTTGACTAATTTATAGAACTGTTAAGAAACTGTCAAAAGCAGTTTTATTATGAGAATGTTATTATGACCTTGCATAGGTCTAAATGTTTCTATTATTCTTTCTTCTGCGTGTTACTGAACCGTTGCTGTTAAATAATTAGCCTATGATGATGATGGTGGTGATGATGATGATGATGATGATGATGATAACAACAACAATTTATAATGCGCCGTAACGCGACCATGCCGCTACAAATCAACATGATTATTTATGCACTTCAGGACATAAAATGATAATAATGATAACTACAATAATAATAATGCATGGTTAGCCTATAATAGTCTGAATGATAAATATTATAAAATAGATTTTGTTTTATTGTTCGAAAGTAAAAACTATATTGGCCAAATAATAAAATTTAATAGTTTAAGTGGACACAAATGGAGAAGCCAAGAAAGGACCGTACCCCGCTGAATAGGGTCACCTGTCGCGGCATATAGTATGCATACAATGCTAGTTTTGAAGTCACAGATTATCCAGAAACTCAAAAATAATAAACCGACGCGATCTTTGCCTCTCCTTAGCTGTAAGAGGAGTGCTAGTTAACTTGATGAAGAGCAAAGTAAATAGCAGATTTGCTCAATATGCTGATTAACTAAAATAATTCAATCTGCTTCTCAACTAAAAGGACAACTTGGAATGACGTTAAATACTCGTGGAAGATAAATCCATAAGGAATAGGAACATACAGATTCAGGGCTGTTTTTAAGGAATTTTTAGAACTGCACAACCCATCCCCCATGGTAAATTACTCCCAATCGGAGGAAAATGACCTCTTTTTGCTAGTTTTAACTGTACAAAAGTGCTTCTGCAACTGCACAAATCCATTTAAAACTGCACATTTTGTGTACAACTGCACGTTAAAAAAGCCCTGTACAGATTTATATAGCGCCTTTACAACATGAAGCTGATGCTCGTGTTCCTGTGTGGCAGGTGTTAACGGATACGGATGTACACCTCGTACGAACCAGGAATATTCGGACTGCACGACGAAAGTGACGAAATGTCGCGACATGCAGTTCTCGAATCCGATACCGGACGACGACTACTGCATCCCAGGATGCAACTGTATGGACAAGAAGCTGCTTAACGACAACGGACAGTGTGTTCAGTTGGGCGACTGCACATGCTACGACCGATACACAGGAAAAATCTACAAGACCGGCGAGAAGTCTTTGCAGTTCCAGTCCGAATGGTAAATGGGATGCGATTAATTGACTGTTTATCACATAATACAAGCTAAGAATTTCTGTCGTCGTTATTTCATTCATTTTATGGACTTATACTTAATTGTACACGATGGGTGTTTTCATGTTGTGTATGTAGCGTGTGTAAAGATGGCGACTGGCAATGCAAGAACGGAACGGTTGACATCCGTTGTCCGTTCAACCAGGTCTACCAGAGGAACATTTCCGCCTGTGGCTCCACCTGCTCCACATACGACTTCCGTGAACAGTGTCCAAAGGACACACAGACCACGAATGGATGCGGATGCCCTCCAACGACAGTCATGCTTCCAAACGTAAGCAGTGCTGCCTTCGAAAGGCGCTAGATAAGCTCTTCACAATCACACACACATACATGCATAATTATTTGCACCTCAATACCCACCTACTATATTCGCACATTCACCCATATAAATACTATTGTGTACAAATCAAGAAACGTATATAATTATGTAAACGAAGACATCTACACAAACATCACTATGCAATAATGCATACATGGACCATTATCACCTATAGATGTACATGTATGACTACATTACGTTACATTTATTCATGCACACGTACAACGTCGTACAAACACATCCATGCGTGTACAGCGGTACATGCATGCAAATACAATCGAGCATGCATACACACATGCATGCATATTGGCAGCCATATATTAATGTATAATTCATATATACATGAATTCACACATACATACAATACATACATAATACACACATAAATACATACATACATACATTCATGCATACGCACATACATAGTTATTATAATTATACATACATAGATACATACATACATACACTCACGCACACACATACATACATACATACATACATACATACATACATACATACATGCATACATAAATAATACTTGCATACATGCATACATACTTACATACATGCATGCATGAAAATGCATGCATGGATGCATGCATACATGCAAACATAATTACACACCTGAGCATACATGCATGCACAGTTTGCAAATGCATATATACATGTACATGAACAGGGTGGATCAAAAAATTGTCCCACCAGGAAAAATGCAATTTCTCCGCAGCCAATAGAGATTATTCTATGAAAATATCAGGATTTATAGAGGAAAGAATTTGGAACAATCCCTGAAAATCGCAATAATGAATCTGTATTACTTCAGAAGTTACAGCTGTGCAAAAATAGTTTTTCATTTTTTCGAATTTCTGCAGAATCACGTTCCACAACATGCGATTTCTTTAGGATTTTTTTGCAAATTACAGCAAACAAAGTGATGATGACATGGGCGCCCGCAGAAATGTTTTCAGGGGGGGGGGCAAAAATTTTTCGATGGTCACAGTTACCGTAAATGTTTTAGTAACAAGAGCTTGAAAAATGCAAAGCTGGAAATTAGGAGTATGAGTATTTTTCAATGAGGTTTCTTCATGCAAATATTTTTCAGTTTCATTTTGTGTATCAGCTTTAATATGAATAATTTCTTTAGTGCGAAGAAAAATAAATAAAAAGTAGATGTTAAATGCTGGGTTCCTGAAGCGGCACTGTAATGTTATAAGTCCATTGAATGAATGAATAATTGAACAAAAAATAGGTGTCCGTTTTAAAGGTGCAAGTGTTCCTCTAGCTACTTCTGTTGATAGCCTACTTAATTTTGTGCAGTTGTGAAAGGTTGCATGACAGCGAGATTCCAATCAAGTAGGCCATAATCGATAGAAAACTACTATTTGCAAGGGCGCCTGCCGAAGGGTTAACAGCCAATGGTCACTGTTCCAGCTTTTAACAAGATGTTAATTAGGCCTATGCAAGGCAGAAAATTAAGAGCATGTTTATATCAACAGAGATTTCTAAACATAGGTTTCTGGCTTTCACTGTGTGTATCATTCGTATCATTAGTGCTTTAATGCGAAGAAATTTGTTAAAAACCCAAAAGTAGTAGTTAAATGAATAAATTTCCATTTTCCAGGGGGCAAGTGCCTCCCCTTGCCCCTATGTGCGGGCGCCCATGGATGATGATGTCATGTGACCTCACTACGAGCTATAAAGAAGCTGTTTATGAAGCAAGCTATTAGTATTTGGTGATATTTTATATATTAAGGTCTCAATTTGTGAATCCCATACTGAACGTCATGGACAAAGTTTCTGCGGAAGATAAAATGGGAATTCAAACGTTGCGTGAACAGAGACTGGGACATCGTTCGATCATAGCAAAATATCCAGTGAAAAGTGGAGCCTAAGCACAATGAAGGCTATCTGCAAACGTATTTATGTAACGAAGGTCATGTGTCGGAATAGAGGCATGAAGTGGTCGTTTGGACTGATGGGAAAAGCGCGATATTCACGAAGTTCGCTTGGTAGTCGAAGGCATCAAGTTTGCAAAGCACATCACGGTTTCGGCGTCAAATATGCTGACGTGTGTTACGGCTGCAAGGAAAGACTGCACTTCATCCCATTCAGTAGGCTAAATGTCAAACTTACCGTTGAACTCTGTTACCCAGACACATTGAACACTGAAGGTATGTTCAAACAATCAAACATCTGGTTTAATTTTCCTGCAGGACAGTGCGCCTGCTTGCTCACACGCCGAGGTTGATTATGATGCACTACCATGTTGCCTTCAACTGCACTAAATTTATTGGCAAAGATGAATGACCAACAAACTCGTCAGACCTTAACCATCTTGATTATCACGTCTGGAGAGCTCTGCTGGAACGCTGCAACACATTTCATCCCAAGTTGGAGAGCATTGGCTAGCTGAAGGAAGTCTTGCTGCTAATGTGGGATCAGTCGCCGCAGGACTCGATACACAAGCCCATACTCAACTTCACAAAGAGTATTCGAGGTCGTAATAAAGCAAGAATTGGACACTCCCATCATACTCTAAGACAAACTGTAAAACAGAATTCTGAGGTCGTAATGAAAGTGATATTATTTGGCATTGAAATCTACAAATGACGTTCATTTTTCCGCGGATATTTGAAAAAACGGATTTGAAAGTTTAGACAGCTGTAACTTTTGCAAACATAAAAAGTCTCAAGTGAAACTTTCAGGGATTGTTGGAAATTCATTCCCCTACAAATTGGAAATTTTTCGCAGCAAAATTTCATACGGTTGAGAAGTTATCGCATTTTATCCGGTGGAACATTTTTTTAGCCACCTTGTACATGTGTGCGGGATTGAATGTAGAAAGATACAAGTGTTCTGTAATCGTTCGTTGTGTAGGGAACGTGTGTTGATCCGGATCAATGTCCATGCACGTTTGACGGACAGATGCACGATCCGAATGCGACAGTCTCCATTGGATGTGTAGACTAGTAAGCCATCATATTCTGATGTTATTATTATTATTAAAGAACAGTATTATACATTAGATGCAAACACTTTTCAATATCGTATTCATCGTCACTGTCCGGCTATTCATCATCATCATCGTCTTCATCATCGTCATCATCATCATCATAGTCATCTTCTTCATCATCATCATCATCATCATCGTCGTCATCATTACCGCCGTCGCCGCCACCACCACCACCACCGTTGTCATCATCATCATCACCACCACCACCATCATCATCATCATCATCATCAACATCACCACCACCATCATCATCATCAACATCATGTTCATGATCGTCATGATCATTTTTGATCAACATCATCATCATTGTCGTCGTCGTCATTGTTGTCGTCATCGTCATCGTCAAGACATTGCCATTATTTTTATCCCTCGTGGTTTTCCACTTCTTGATCATCTGCTAAAATATTTGCTTTGAATCATGTTTAGTTATTAGAAAAATAATTTTTGTGTCTAAATATTATAATATTTTCTGACAATAAGTTAATAATTATTCAACTAATATAAATTTAACCTAGGGACAAACGATTATATTCTCCAAGAACTATGGATATTTAATAATTATTCTCCTACAGACAGAATAATTATGATGTGTCCAGCTGATTGCCTATTATTCAACTAAACTTGTATTAATCTCTTAATAAACTAAACATGATGCCTTTTAAAATAAGTTTACATGGTATTCACCTAATTACCGAACATGATATTCTCCTAATTACTTAACGTGATATTCTCCTAATTACTTAACATGATATTCTCTTAATTACCTGGTATCCAACTAAAAATTACATTCTTTTAATCACACAGGGTTCAGACATTGTTTAATTGCATGTTATTCTGACAACTTTTTATGCATATTTCTGATGACGAGATGCTCTTGGATAATTTTTCATCGGTTCAGCACCTGTACGAAACGACAATGGAATACCTTATCGGAACGCAGTTGCAAGACGAGATGCTGGTCCTTTGGTGATCCGCACTACATCACCTTCGATAAGTTCCCGTACTCGTTCCAGGGAGTATGCGAGTACACGTTGGTCAAGTACGAGCATCTGTTCGAGGTGACGGCTGGAAACATTCCTTGCGGAACTACCGGGGTCACCTGCTCCAAGATCATAAAGGTGAAGGTCAACGGCACAGAGGTCAAGCTGTTGGGTGGAATGAACACAACGATCAATGGTGTCCAGGTGATGAAGGCACCGCAGATCCTGTTTCCAGGGGGAGTCCTCATCCACACGGGCTTCTTCACCATTGTCTCCTTCAAAATCGGAATGGACATCTACTTTGATGAAGGTAAGTAAGGTCAACGGTCCGCTTTTTAGGTTAGGTCATTTATATGTATGTATGTGTGTAATCTGTGTATTCGTGCATGCGTATGCATGTATAAATAAATAATTTAAGACATACTTCAACAATTTAATGGCACGGATAGACAAGATCTTGACAATAATGGACTGCACTCTGGGGGAGCAGGCTAATGAACATGGCATGAGATGGACAACTGCGATCTTCATTCTGATCCAGCCCCCACCCCCAATATCAGCCGACGTTATGCTTCAGCCTCACTCAGCATCCTCGCATCGTTCACTTCGTTCATTCAACAGACTTGAGCTTCTGGTTAATCCTCGGTCTACAACCACTATGGCTCAAACTCGATCATTTGCATCGAGTTGCGCTTCTCTTTGCAATGCGCTTTCTCCGTCTGTTCGCTCTTCACTTCTCTCTTCTCAAGAGCCTGCTCTTTCTCGCGGGGCCTTGCGCTTCCGAAAGATTCACCCTACTAAAGGCGCTTTATAAATACGTAAATACAGGACTTACTGTGTGACTGGACGTTTATGAACGGCGTCCGTGCGCTTATTTTCAAATTATGTCAACGCCGTCCTGCCACTTACATGTATTAGGCGAGCACAGCCTGGATAGCTCAGAGGCGTCCGTGCGCTCATTTTTCTACACTTTAAGCACTGTTTAAAATGCAATACAATACAGATAAAGCTTCTCCCTTGCCAAACCAACCTCGCGCTAACTAAATTAGTCAAAAATAATCAATCTTGTGTGAATTGTTTGCCAGGTACGACCATAGTCATTGCGCTAGCGACTGAATATGCCGGTCAAGTTAGAGGTCTGTGCGGAAACTTTGACGGTGTCTACAGCAACGATCTGGTTGACTTGATCAGTGGTCAACCAAGTGGAACGGTCGCTGAGTTCGCATCTCGATTGAAGACTGACGATTATTGTCCGGACACCAAACTGCCCGAGAAATTTGATCCCTGCGTGGTAGGGAGGATGGCGGAATTATTTTTATTCTAGATGATCATAAAAAGTTATTTATTTTTTCAATCAATCATTCGATCGATCGATCGATCAATCAATCAATCAATCAATCAGTCGGTCAGTCAGTCAGTCAATCAATCAATCAATCAATCAACCAACCAACCAATCAATCAATCAATCAATCAATCAATCAATCAATTAATGTTCTTAATCGTATGCACATAACATAGTCAGACACATCGTTCAGATGGTCACATGGTGTCACAAAGTAAACCCGACGGAACGTAAGGTTACGCTTGCAGGGCTGCCTTGATTACATCAAGGATCAATCAATCAATTACTCTCTATTAACAAAACAATACTTGCTTATTTACTTAATAATAATATGGTTGTCAATTATTGGTTAGATGTGGCTGCGCTGCTTGTGATATTATTTCTAGAGCAATCCGAAACGTGCCGCGTGGGCTTCGGAGTCATGCTCGATCATCAGGGAAGGTGAATTGTTTGCGAAGTGTCGCCTCAAATTGGTCGGTAGACCTACCGCTGAAGACTTCTACCAGATGTGTCGATTTGACTCATGTGGGTCAGTAGAACAGATTCTTGTAAATCTTAATGACTTGTAGATATGGACATTTATATAGCGCCGTACGAAGAGGATTCGTCATGGATAGCTGCAGCAGTCTGCTGCTTCAGTGGGAACTGCAGAATATGATGAAACTTTTGTACTGTAGGCTAAAGTAATCAGAAATTGACTTTTTAATCTGTTTACATTTTCATCAATAGTGACACGGGAAGTGGTTTCTGAAATCTGTCAGAAAACTGCATTGTGTTACTATTGTATGAACACGGTATATATATATATATATATATATATACAATTATATATGTATGTGTGTGTGTGTTATACTATGTGGTTCTATGTTCCACTGTTGAGTTACATGTAAGTTGTTGTGTTATGTTATTTTGCGCTATAGTGTTAAAATTAAGACATGCTAAATTCTACTATAAGCTAAGTAACATTTGCATTCCTCTTCCTCTTCGGTGTCCTCCTCTTCAGCTTTCAGTAACTTCTATTTAGGTAGAGCGTCTTTTAAGTAACTTTTGTAGAAGAATAGCTCGTTTTAAGTAACTTGCATTGAAGTACAGCGTCTTCTAAGTAATTTCTGTAGACGTAGGCCTATTGCGTCTTCTAAGGAACTTGTATAGAAGTAGAGCGTATTTTAAGTAACTCCTGTAGAAGCAAGACCGTAGCCAGGATTTTATTTCGGGGGGTGTTTTCAGTGGCGGCCAAATCTGAAAAAAAAATCCATTTTCGCCTGAAATATTTTCCATTTTCGCCGCCAAAATTTCTGATGACCTTTTTTAGTCATCCGGTCAAAATCTTTGAAATATTTTCGCCGTCAAATTTCTTTTACTTCATTTCGGGGGTGTTTTCATGGCTTTTTCATGGTTTTTTGCATC
This sequence comes from Lumbricus rubellus, assembly GCA_945859605.1. NCBI lineage: Eukaryota > Metazoa > Annelida > Clitellata > Crassiclitellata > Lumbricidae > Lumbricus > Lumbricus rubellus. The sequence goes on along the minus strand of OX243816.1, from coordinate 42,275,132 downwards.
ACGAAGTAGAAAATGCAATAGATTTTTTTCTGCATTTTCCATTTCGGGGGGGTGTTCAAACACCCAAAACACCCCCCTGTCTACGGCCTTGTGTAGAAGTACAGCGTCCTTTCAATAGCTTCAGCAATCAGCAGCTTTAGCGTTCTCTCTGTAACTTATAAAGTAGTTGTTATAGGACATGATAAGATGGTCTTTGTGATTTTCGCTTGGCAGGTGCGACTTGGGCGGCGACTGCAAGTGTTTCTGTACGGTCGTTGCCGCCTTTGCCAGAGAGTGCGCCCTCGTGGGAGAGTGCGTTCGGTGGAGGAGCCATGAGCTTTGCCGTGAGCATCTTTCCATAATTGAAATATTTATATAAAAAAATGTGTTGGAAGATCTACTGGCGGGTGATCATTGTAGTTGGGGGTTGTGTCCGGTATACGTTCTGTGGCCACATACATGTACATGTATGAAATCATTAAGATAAAGGCGGTTTCTGTTGCGACTCCGAGAAATGTGACACTGTGTAGTTAATTCGATGCATCAATAGAGAATCACACAACCGTGGACATTGCATGTAATATTAAAGTTGTTAGCAAATGGTCTTTCTATAGGGTCAGTATTGATATAGGTATGAAAAAGTCGATGATCACAGCATGCAAGGCGATTACTTTAATAATCAGTTTCTTTATTCTGAAATGTATGTATTCGCTTTCCAACTCAAGTGCTCTTGCCAAATGCAAATTAAGGACAGGTTCATTTACTTAAGCATGCATCATGAGATTAAGTGATGACTTATTAATTGTTCTCGCTGTTATTTCAGCTGATATGTGTGACAACGGAAAGGTCTACCAAGCGTGTGCGGAACCTTGCAAGAAAACCTGCTCGAACTTTGCATCAAAGGAGGAAGCTTTCTGCAAACATTCGGATCTCGTTGAAGGTTGCTTCTGTCCGAAGGACTACGTCGAGGATGGTGAGTTGACTCATAACTGCTGCTGATAACTGCACTCATAATTAATAACTGATAATTAATTACCTAATAACTAATGATGAAGATAAAGATGACGACGATGATGACGATGACGATGACGATGATGATGATGATGGTGGTGATGATGATGATGATGATGATGATGATGATGATGATGATGATGATGATGATGATGATGATGATGATGAAGATGAAGATGAAGATGAAGATGATGATGATGATGATGATGATGATGACGACGACGACGACGACGACGACGATGAGACGACGACGACGATGATGATGATGATGATGATGATGATGATGATGATGATGATGATGATGATGATGATGATGACGATGATGAAGAAGATACCTTGACGAACAGGGTCCATTCCAGACAGACGGACATTTCGATTCTGTTCTGCACGCAACTGTTCAAATGAATTTTTGTAATTCTCTTTATTTGGTCCCTAATAGCACATACTGACAAGGTGAATTTCGCTTATGGCGCTAAATTAATTTTCAACTACCGCTGCAATACATTCGCATAGCAATGCATTGACGTGATCGCTTTGCTTTGCTCTATTGTAGACAACGGCGAATGCGTTCCGATATCGCAATGTCCGTGTCCGTACAGCGTAGATGGAGGATCGACCGTTCAGATGCTTCCAGCCGGAACATCAATGACTAAAGACTGCCAGGCATGGTCAGTCAGTTCCCCCACCCAGCCCCATTCGAATAAGTTATACTTCGTTCAACACTACACTTGAGCAATATACATGTTATGTGTAATGTATGTATTTGTAGTTTTAACACAGACCAAGTGTCTCCTGAACCATTTAAAACCATTTTTATGTTATGTTATTTATTATGTATGTATGCATTTTTACATGCCATGGGTGTGAATTTAGGGGAAGACGGGGTAATTTCGGCCATTTTTCTAATTTTTGTAATAAATCGAAACTGGTTGACTGCACAAATTAAACAAAATTACAACTAAGTAAAGTAAGATAGGGACAATATACTGCAAGGTTACTTTTTGGGATTGAGCAGAACATTTGGTGGGGAAAAAATTATTTTTAAAGTGAATTTTTGGCCGGATTTACCCCGTCCTACGGGGTGAATTCGGCCATCACAGCTAAATTGATTTTCACAACCAACCGGACGAGATAATAATGCACAAATGTAGGCTATTAGGCGATATCACTGAAGCGCTAATATGAAGTAACACATAAGTTTTTATTATTATCTTTAAAATATTTTTTATATAGCGATTGGTCTTTCCTGGACTTCTTTCGTCCAGTTGCATGCTTGCCTTTCTTCTGAGAATTTCTTGGCATATAATTTAGAGCACCAAATGACTCAATGTAATTATATTTTAAATTAAAACTGAGTATATTGGTGAAAAAATGAAGTCACTATATTAACATTGACACTATGTACCATTTTTAGAATATCGGGGTAAATCCGTCCACATGGCCGAATTTACCCCCGACCCACCCACCCTCCATAATAGCCGTAACGAGAAGGACCGCCATTTTAGACAATCGATTTGGATAACCAAATTGACAAAAAATATTGTGGTTTGCAGAATAAAAAGCAAATAATCGACATTTGAACCAGATTACCTTCATTTCTTAGCTGTTATTGGAGACAGCACAGAGAAGTCGATTTGGCTCGAACCGGTTTTTTTCGCTTTTAGCGAATTATACTCACATAAAAAAAAACTATCTCCATAAACACACGCAATATGATATTGTAAACTGGATGGTAGCATTGAAATCTTCCCTTGCCCTCTGGTTCTCTTGTAATCACCCTGGCCGAATTTACCCCGTGGCCGGTGACACCGAAAGGATTATCCCCCCAAAAGCTATCCGGGGGGATGAATTAATCTATCCCCCCGGATGGAATTAACCGGTCTAGACTATCCGGGGGATAAACCATTCTATCCCATTTTTTGAAAAATGTGTATAATTAAAACAATTATACTCTAATCAAAATTTAAAGTGACTCTAATTGTTTTAAGTGACCTAAGCAATGCCAAGAGAAAGGCAACTCGAATTTATTTAGTGTCTCCGAGTGTTTTTAAGTGTTTTAAACGTTTTAAGTGCTATAAAAACAAAGTAAAACAAATTATCTAGTAGGAATAAACATACCTGTTAGTGTCAGTGTTCAAAACAAAGCAGATGAAAATTAATTTGCAAAAATAAAAGCACGCGGAAGTGTTTTTTTTCGACGTTTCCTCATTTTGGGGGATACTTTTAATACGGGGGGATACTCTATTTCGTGACACCGGCATTACCCCATCTTCCCCTTATATGTACGTAGGCCTATGTACTGTTTATGTATTGTGTATTTTATGAAGGCCATGTATGTAATTTAATTTTGTATGTATTTTTTATGCTTGCATGCATTTTATTTTGTATATTCTGCATTTACGTCTTTTGTTATGTTACTGTGTTAGCGGTTGTCCTGCCTGGTCAGAGGTAACTAGCCTACATGTAGACACTATCATCTTTCTCATTCTCTCCGTATCACTGTTTCCTGATTTATCTTAAAACCAATGCTAAGCATTGCAAGCAAGTAGCGTGGCTAGTTGCATGCTGTAATATTTATTAGGCCTATCACTTTGAAATGGTTAAATGTACTTTATTACAGCAGACTGTAATAATATTGTGAACTGTGATTTATTACAACACACTGAAATTAATAAATTATAAATTATAAATGATAATTTATTACTACATGCCAGCATTGCAAACCGTATCGTATTGCAACGCACTGAAACATGATAAATATGATGCTTAAAAATTAAAATTATGGTTGCAGTACATAAACGATGCATTTAAATGTGAATGTATAAATTTCTGTTTTTGAATATGCTATCGATGTTCCATCGCATTTTAAATTACTTGATTTCTGAGTCATATATTCAACAGTGGTTCGAGTTCAGTTCGTAATAATTATTAATGAATCTTTGTTGTTTGTTGCCGTGTATACAGCACTTGTATAAACGCGAGGTTCGACTGCCAGGGTCAGCTGTGTCCACCGTGCTTAGTCGACCAGTTCTCGTGCGCCAGTGGGGACAAATGCATTCCGAAAAGCGAAGCCTGTGACGGGACTTTCGACTGTCTCGACAAGTCCGATGAGTATCCTCTGAATCCCAGTTGCGGTGAGTCGTGGTTTGTTTACGCAAGACGAGGGTGGAGTTGATGATGGGCCACGGTTACCGGATGAATAGAGTGCTCGGTTTGTAACACAGAGAGTAGTGGGTTCGATTCTCCATTCCGACGGTCACAGTGCTGTAAGGACAAGTCCTTCACTATTGTTATTGTTCGTCGATGTTATATAATGTATATAATATATATATATATATATATATACAGGGTGCGCCAAAAAAAAATAACCCCCCTAAGATTTTTGCCCATATCTTGACCAAAAGTGAGAATTTTGAAATGAAATTTTACAGTCTTAAAGACAATTCATATTTACACATGATGGCCAGATTTCATTAAAATATTTCAAACACAACAAAAGTTACACCACTTTTAGTGAGGTCACCCACCGTTTTTTGACGATTCAAAAACGCGACGCAACAAAAAGAAATAAAATCCAATCTAATTATTCTGGCCAATATCTTGGCCAAAAGTAAGAATATCGAAATGAAATTTTACAGGCTTGAAGACAATTCATATCTGCATATGATGGTCAAATTTCATCAAAATATTTTTAAAGCAACAAAAGTTATACCACGTTTAGTGAGGCCACCCCCCAATTTTTGACAATTTAAAGATGTAACGCAGCAAAAACACGATTTTATTAAGTCTCATCTCAAATAATTATTATCAAATAGCCTTCATATTGACCGATGATCATTATTATTACTATTTAAAAAAGAAACAGGTACCAGCGTAGCTGCACGTCACTGAGAAGTCGCTTAGCAAGATGACAATCAAATTGGCAAATAAGGAATAATAAAGAATCTGTCGGATTAATCAACAGGTCCATCAAGAATTTTGCCAAAAGACTTAAAAGATGTGTTGGCACTGGTGGTGGGCACATGGAACACAAGTTGTGAAGCATTACCAAGTTCATTTGACAAAGTTATTTGAGATGAGACTTAATAAAATTGTGTTTTTGTTACTTTTTGTTGCGTTTCGCCTTTGAATCGTCAAAAAACGGTGGGTGGTCTCACTAAAAGTAGCATAACTTTTGTTCTGTTTGAGATATTGTGATGAAATCTGGCCACCATGTGTAGATATGAATTGTCTATAAGACTGAGAAATTTAATTTCGATATTCTTATTTTTGGCCAAAATATTGGCAAAAAACCTTCAAAAAATTGCGTTTTGTTTTTGAAGCGTCAAAAAACGGGGGGTGACCTCCCTAAAAGTGGCATAACTTTTGTTCCGTTTGAAATATTTTGATGAAATCTGGCCAACGTATGTAAATATGAATTGTTTACAAGCCTGTAAAATTTCATTTGAAAATTTTTACTTTTGGCCAAGATATTGGGCAAAAACCTAGGGGTTTTTTTTTTTTTTGGCGCACCCTGTATATATAATATATATATATATATATATATATATATATATATCGTATGGTCGCTTGTAGACCTCTGAATGTTGGAAACACTGTAAATAACAAGAGCAACAGTAACAACAACAACAACAATAACAATAATAATAGTGATAGTTGCAGTAGTAGTAGTTACAGTAGTGGTAGTAATAGCAGTAGACTATTATAATAGTATAGCAGTTTTGGTTGTTGCTGTTGTTGTAGCAACAGTAGTAGTGGTAGTAGTAGTGGTAGTAGTAGTAGTAGTCGAAGTAGCAGTAGTAGCAGCATCAATAGCAATAGTAGCACAGAAGCCAGTGGCACAAGCCACTGCATAACACCGCAATAATTGATCTATCCAGTACGTGTAATGTTGAGCAGGTCCGCCGACGTGTTCACCTTTGCAGTTCACGTGTGCTTCGGGCAAGATGTGTGTACCTCAGTGGAGCATCTGCGATGGTCACCTCGATTGTCAGGACGGAAGTGACGAACACAACTGCGGTCAGTTCAGCCATCTTTACCATCTTTGTTGCTGCTGATAGGTCAACCAATAAATGCTGTATTGTATTAAAACATTTATAAAGCGCCTCTACTAGGGTGAACCGTTCAGAGGCGCTCCCAGTGCGCAAGGCCACGAAAGAAGAAATAAGTTTTGAGAAAAGAAAATGAGGAGGAGGGATTACCAGTTAGAAGTTGAGACCGAACAGATGGAGACAGAGTATTCCAAAGTGAGGGGCCAATAATTATTGATGTAAAGGATCGGGACTGAGACATAGCCGTTCTATAGTAGGTTCTTGTGATCGGGGATTTGAAAAATGCCATCTTTACAAAGCTCAGAGAGTCAGAAATGCACATCGACAAACCATTAGTTGGGAACTATACGTAGACTGAAAAAGCATAATCGCCTTGCAGCCGAAAGGCTGCAGGTTCGAATCCCCCTTAAGTCGCCGCGTAAAGACCTTGGGCAAGTCCTTCACTCACAATTGCTCAGCGCTTCGGCGCGAAACTCCGATGCAGTGAGCGCACTGCATTCGGGATCGACTCTGGGTAGAGAGAGCTTGAATGGGCGCTATAGCATACAAACAAAGACTAATGATTACATAGACTATGAATATTACTTTCTCTCATAGAACCGAAATGTGAGCATGGCTACTTCCGTTGCGACAACTTCCGCTGCATTCTGTCAACTTTTCTCTGTGATGGCAAATATGACTGCGGTCCAAACGACGTCTCGGATGAAAAGCATTGCACCACAACAAGAGGTTAGACTTTTCAATTATTGCTCTAGCCGTCAGTCATGGGCGGAATTTATCAGGGGCTAGGAGAGGGGCTAAGAACCCCCAAGAAGGCGGCAAAACAATTTACGAGATTTTCAACAACCGCAAGAAAAATGGTATATTTCTATGAGATTTGACCCGAAGGACTAAAAAAGTAATTTTTTAGCCCCCTAAGAACTGAAACCAAACTCCGCCCATGCCGTCCGTGATTTATTTTTCTACTTTACATTTATCGGTTATAAAGGTATAGTTGCAAGTTGTTTGGATAGCCTATTATACTTATTGATACTGCACGTTCATTTATGAGTTATTTGCATAGGTCTACATATTGACTTCGAATGTACAATTTCAACTTATTTGTACAATAATCCTAAATTCTAACCTAAACAGAGGTGCTCTCAATGTAAGAGTTCTGCTGTACAACTTAAAGCAGGACGGACATTCAAATTGTAGGTGCGCAAGCCATGTAAACTCGCAAGTTCTTTGCAATCTTATAAACTATAGCCTAAATGTACATACACATATAATATAAATGTGCATTGTAGGCCTACGTACGATATATAGATCTATGTAATTATTAATTAAAAATAGCTACTTATAAGTGATTTGTATGCTTATTTATCCTTTCACTCGCTCTGCAACAATGCAGATAGGCCTACGTTCGTTCTCTGTGGTTGGTCCAACAACCAGGAATGGATTTCCCTTGGCTATGCGACACCTCCCAAACTGGTCTCAATTTCACAAACCGTTGAAGACTGTCTTTTCGTTTGACCTCGGCCGGGAGCGCCTCTGAGTAGGTACCTTGAAGGGAAGCTGTATAAATTCTGATTGATTGATTATTGATTGATTGATTGATTATTGATGTTTGGTGTATGTTTCAGCACCATGTCTCTACGTTGACTACTATCGTTGCGTCAATGACGAATGCATTCCTCGTAACATGGCATGCGATGGTCACGATGATTGTGGAGATGAATCTGATGAACTCTACTGTTGTACGTCTTATCATCCCACGTCATCATTGTTATCTCCAGACTTCTAAAGCGCCACTCGAAAACAAAACACAAGCTTAATACCGAGCGCCGATTAATTAGATCTAGTGCTCAATAGTAACTTGTCTGATGCTGTTGACGGTGATCGTAACAAGGCAGCTTTCAACGACTACGTATATTGAATCCAATGAAATTATAGTCTACTGATGGAATATTATTTGCACATTTGGAAATCACGAAGGTTAACTAATAAATGACAATATTATATCTAATACAGTTACTATTGCCACTACTACTGCAACGTAAACCACCACCACCACCACAACCACCACCACCACCACCACCACCACCACCAGCACCACCACCACCACCACCACCCCCACCACCACCACCACCACCACCACCACCACCACCACCACCACCACTACCACCACGGTGCCACCACTACTACCACTACAACTACTACTGCATTTTATTAATTAATCAAGAAAAAGTTGCAATGCCTGCAATTTTAAATAGAATTCGGATTTTTTGTTTTGTTGCTTGTGCACAACAATGATTCGCTGGAAGTTTGTGTTGTCTCTCAGACTACTGCGATGGAAAACTTGATGTGGTCGACACGCTGAGTCCAGAGTTGAAAGTGGAACCAGTGGAGCTGAGGTCGATCTTCCAATCTCCAAACCACACTGTTCCCGTCAGGGTCATTCCATCGACCGTCATCACGATCCAACTCCTCGTTCCGAACTCCTATATAGCCAGCTTCCATATGTGGGTCGACTACATCAAAGAAATCCAGTGGGTTTTCTACGACGACGAAGGAACGCCAATCAAAAATGGGGTATACTTGTGTACAGTGGCACTTTTAAGTACATAACATTAGATTATATAGTTTTTGTGAATGGCCTTTGGGTAATGGGTTTCTTGGAATGCGATATAGATTGCCTAGTGGTGCTTCATTTAATTCCTGTTTTGCATTTATCGGTCAGCCATAGTTTCGGTTGGTATATATATATATTGGCTCTTGGTGAAACTAATGTATAATTGTATATATACACAATTATACATAGATACATATATATATATATATATATAAACATCTATATAATTATATGTAATGTGTTGAAGACTCACCGGTGGACTTCGACACTGAAACCAGGTTCTGATATTGCGGTCATGCAGTTCAAGAGGGAAGTGTCAAGTAACATCGTGAAAGTATCAGTGAAACCGTTCCCAGGTCAAACTACGAAGGAGATGCTCGTAAAAGCCATCACCGTCAGATCCTGCAATCAGTTGGGTACGGACCAAATGAACCTCGCTTCTGTGCAGTGATATCGCAAGCATAGTCTTCATATTTATAGAAGACGTTGAAAAACTATACTTACTGCGTTACTCTTAGCATTTGCAGACTGCCACTACCTCTACTAGTGTAACTGCCGTTGCTGCTGCTGCTGATAGGGGAAGGTTGCCAAAGATGGACCAGCGCCAAAGATGGACCACTCCGTGATTGGCCACAAGGATTGAAACTGTATTGTAATGTTATGCTGTCGTATCTAGCAGGTCACAAGATAGATTGAATGAAATGATTAGACATCCGCTACACAGAAAAACCTTCGAGAAAACAGAAAAAACGTCAATTGACAATGCTTGATAAAATAATGGCTTGGGGGTAAAATGAGTACAAAATCGAGGCCGGACCTGCTGAAAAGTTCGAAATTGGTCTATGAACTAAGTTTTTCAATTCTTTACAAGATACCGTACAAGAAAATCCAATATCAGAACTGCATAAAAAGTTAAATGAGTTGGAAGTGGGTGTGTGCAAGTTGCCTAAGTTGAAACACGTGTGGTCCATGTTAGGCAACTATGCATGAACACGGTCCAATCATCATTGATGCCCATTATTACTAATGCAATTAACTGCTATATATTCTACTAAGCTAGCAGTTGTAATTTATTATAGACAGTGACGTGGTCAAAGTTGAACTGTGAGAAAAATTTGAAAATTCTTTGTTTATATTTTTTAAAATTATTTTATATATTTTTTCAGTAAAAACTGACAATTTAATATTTTTTCTTTTTTATTATTTGCTTATATATATATTTTACTAGGCTAGCATTTGTAATTTATTATCAACAGTGATTTGGACAATGTTAAACTGTGAGAAAAATTGGAAAAAAATTTGTTTAAATTTTATAAAAAAATTATTTTATATTTTTTTATTAAAAAAAAAACTTTTTTCTTTCTTTTTTATTAGTTACTGAAATATATTCTACTAGGCTAGCATTTGTAATTTATTATCGACAGTGATGTGGACATTGTTAAACTGTGAGAAAAATTGGAAAATTCTTTGTTTATATTTTGTTAAATGTATTTTTGAGTTTTTTCATTAAAAAAATTACAATTAAATTTTTTTCATTTTTATTACTTATTGAAAAATTGCATAATATGTACTGTTTAATGTAAGTTCATTTTAGCAGAAATGGTTGATGAATTAAGACTGTTTGTCCGCCTTTAACAATACATTTTTTCCATGGTCCATCTTTGGCGCCCATGCTCCTAAGATGGACCACTTTTGCATTTTTTTATTTTTTAAATTTTTTCCTTTCTATTTATTTAAATGAAAATTTCGTTGCATCCAATGGTGTATCAACACCTAATCTATGTAACGACCGTGTTGCATAATCATTTTCTCATAATTTGTGGCGAAAACGGACGATCATCCTTACGTGGTCCATCTTTGGCAACCTTCCCCGATACTACTACTACTACTGCTACTGCTACTGCTGCTGATACTACTACTACTACTGCTACTGCTACTGCTGCTGATACTACTAATACTACTGCTACTGCTACTACTACTGCTACTGCTACTACTACTGCTACTACTACTACTATTACTACTACTACTACTGCTACTACCACTACTACTACTACTACTGCCACTACCACTAATACTACCACTACCAATACCACTATCACTACAACTACCACTACAACTACCACTACTACTGTCTTCTTCTACGAATTTTCTTCATCACATACCAGAAAACACAATGAGCGTCTGCATGCTTTTCCAATAGTTCCGAGCATCTGTCCGGTCGGCTACACTCCCATCGAATACCAATATACCGGATATGGCTCCAAAGAATTTCGGATTACTATCAACGACAATCTGGACGGAAGCGATATCCTGGAGGGATCGAAGAAGGATGTCGTTGTCACAATCAACGACTTTGTCGCCATCACAAGGACAAACCCATCGGAAACCTTCATGCTCATGAACCTCCGTATGGTCGCTTCAAACATCACCATGGCTGTCTTTACCTTCACCGACGCCAATAACACCAGCCAGAACGAAGGGGTTCGTGTCTGAATGCTTTCCTGATAATCTCAGTTATAGGGCGTTGCGCATGCAGGGGGTAGGGGAACTAGTCGACCCGACGACGCTGTTTTCTGGTTCGCCGTAGCCTATATTTCTTAAAGACCTATGCTATGTTTGTGACTCACTGTGAAGATTTATGAGTGTAAGCCAACTGTTTGCCTCGTAAAATTCTTTTTTTTCTCGGGAGATGGTGCCCAACGAGACTTAAACTCAATTTTTGTCACGTCACCTTCAGCATCGGTGCTAGTAAATGTTGCCAATGGCATATACCATTATAAAGTCCTGATGTAGGCCCCTATACCCGCGCATTATTGTATTTAAGCATTTTATAAAGCGACTCTAGTTGGGTGAACCGTTCAGAGGCAGGGGCGGATCCAGGAAGGGCCAATCCGGCCATGGCCCCCATTAAAAAATGCCCACGTATCGTGGCCTCTCCATTTATTTGGTTTCAACAAGCTTTGAGGATATTTTGACCGGATGACTAAAAAAGGTCATCAACTTTTTTGGCGGACAAAATGGTATATTTTTTCCGAAATGTCGACCAGATGACTAAAAAACGTCATCACCTTTTTTGGCGGATACGAAATTGTTTTGGGCCCCCCGTCCAAAGTTTCTGTATCCGCCCCTGTTCAAAGGCGCTCCCAATGCGCATGGCCCCGCGAGAAGAAGCAGGTTTTGAGACGAGAGAAGGAAGAAGAGATACTGCAAGACAGAAGTCAAGAGCGAACAGAAGGAGAAAGAGCCGTATACCAAAGAGAAGGACCAATAATAGAGGCTGAGCCATAGCAGTTCTACATGTATTATGCGCTAATATACAGCACCTACTTCCACCGTTCTGCAGATCTGCAGTCTCTCTCTGTCCATATCTGCTTCTGTCTGTCACTGTCTCTCTCTCTCTCTCTCTCTGTCCTCGTTTCTAGATGCCTGTCTTTCCTTCTGCAGTTGTATCCGTCGACTTCTGAAGTCTTCTACCACATGGGTGTTGGTCGACTGTCAGAACTGCTTCGAATATCCATCACTTTCAAGTCTCTCAAGAAAGAAGTCCAAGTCGGAAAGTTAATTATGTCCGCCTGCATCGTGAAAGGTAATTTCAACATAGTAGACACTGACAATAACCATAACCATAACCACGGTTTTTTATGGCTTAATGTGACAGTTCTTGACAAAACATCTTTTAAAACACACTTTTGAAATAAAAGTTAACAAAAAGCAAATGGAGAGGACCCGTAAAGGACTATTGTCAGGGTCACCCAAGGTCAAGTTAGAAGGACACAGCAACACTGCAACAGGTCATGCAAATATGTAAATAAGAGAAAAAAGGTCTTAGCACGGAATTTGAAGTGGCATGACATACATGGTTGAGTGTGAAGTAACCGTACATAAAAATTCCAAGGATAACCAGTCTTGTAGACGAGAGTCCTTGCACCGCCATTAATGATAACAACAACAACACCACCACCAACAACAACAGCAATAGCAACAACAACAAAAAGCAAAGAGCAAATATCTCATGAGTGCGCTAACCAATTCAAACCTGTTGACAGCGATAAAAGACTGCGATCGCCCTCTGTTGATCGACTACAATTCTCGTCGAACGACAAGAGTGTTCGTGTTGAACGCGGACATCTATCAGTTCACGGACGCGTGGAGCAGCATGCTCAACAGTCCTGTGCAACGCTGGAACATGACAGTCGAACCAGACCAGACTTATCAGTATATAATGGAATTCCAGGGTCAATGTGAGAGTACTCCGCAGGTGCGATCGCTGACGTTCACCATCGAAGGCGCCTATGAGTTCCAGCTCACGATTGGCGATGAGGTTCTCTTGACAGAGGTAAGACTCAATTGCATATTTTGATTTCACTCTGTTGTCGGTCGTGACTCTAAAACGGACCTAGTAGGCTACTTCAAAGTTTTTCTAGGTTGTACTAAATTTTATGATCATCGACGCCCTCCTCTTTTCGCTAGTTCAGGGACGAGCACTAGGCTACCAGAACACGGTAGAATAATAATTAACTTGTGGCGCTTAAAAACAATCTTTGCTAGAATGGAAAGGATTATTCTTCAGGCTATTGATCGACCAATCACAATCGCCTTTTTACTTATATAAGCTTAGGCCTAATTATTATTAGGGCAACGGAAAAATTAAGAAAAATTAGTTTTATTCTTGCGTCAGAAATGTGCAAGTTGTCAAGGGAGTTCGCTTAGCTATCATAATATCTGAGTTAAATTTTGTGTTACTTGGGAAGCCTTGAAAATCGTGAGATTCGGATAATAATCGTTGTTAGACAACGAAGTTTATCCGTACCAATTGACAACTGAGTTGAGCCGTACCAGTTGACAACGGAGTTTAGCCGTACCAGTTGACAACGGAGTTTAGCCGTACCAGTTGGCAACGGAGTTTAGCCGTACCAATTAGTGTTTTTAGTCTGGCTGCTTTACTTGTTGCGAATGTTCTGCTAGAAAAACCTCGGCCGGAAACCGTACACGTACTCAAGAGAAGTATCCATTCCCGGAGACTCCGCTACCGTCACATTCAAGCCAAGAGATGACGTCATTCTCATCTACGACGCGGGCGTTGGAGTCTGCTGTTGGAGCGGTAAATAACACACCAGGGGCGATGGATGAATGTAGTTGTAGCAGTAGCAGTAGGGGTGGTGGTGATGGTGAGGGTTGTGTTGGTGATACTCTAAAGTCTTTGTTACAAAGATGTTTTATATCCCATTGCACGCTTGAAAGTGGAGCATTAAGCTTAAAGAAAATGCTTACTGGCTTGCTAACTAAAATTAAGTCAAGCAGCCATTCGATTGCGTTGACGTAATCACATTATGACGTCATTGATTTATTGAAGCATCTATTTCCGGTTGGTAGTACGACTTACGCACATTGGACGCCATTTGCATTGTTTATCCTTTGATCTTCGTAAGTTTAATTGATTTGTTTGTAAGACAACATTAAGTAATAAGATCTCACTTCGAGCAAGATTTCAGACTGTTAGTAATAACATACAAACATGATACGATGCAGGAGGACGTTTTCGATAACATTTATAACATTTAATCATGGCTATGGCGTCGTTTTCCTATTTGCATTGTTGTTTGGTCCGATTTTAACATGCAACGAATTTGCCGTGATGTTTCACGCATTTTTAAAAGCAGAATGCTATCGTGAATTTTTAACTTATTAGCGTGAATTTTTACTACCCCTTATGACATAGGGGTTACAGATAATAACAAGTCCAAAGCAGTCGAGTGTGACTGTTTGTTAGCCCACGTGGTGCCGTCTGTCCCGCAGCAGATTTTACAGGACTCGCTCGAGGGAATTGGAAGCCTGAGACAACTTTATGGAGCTGGTGGGCATCGCACCCACGTCCATCTGATCCTCGTACAATGTATAATTGTATATGCGACTTCACGCCCGCCTATGTTTAAGATTGTTACTTTCTCTATTTTTGTAACAAATCTTCATATACTCCAACAAATTACGCACGTTTTATTCATTTTGTGTATTAGAAAAGTGTTAGTTATGTGGTGTCATTTACCTTCTATGACAAGTTTTTGCTGATTATCTTTATGTTTCTGCAGGACCGGATTTACATGTAATCCAACTAAGCAACTGCTTAGGGCCTACGGAATCTGGGGCCTCCAAAAGTGAACCAAAGAAAAAATTCAGTGGTTTATAAATAATTATTAGGCCTACTCAAAAATTATAGGCTATACTTAGATCTAGCAATATGCATTTTGTCTGTTTTATCCTTAAGTGGGGCCTCGTAATTGAAATTGCTTAGGGCCTCACTCTGTTCAAATCCGGCCCTGTGTTTCTGTAATTGTATCAGTTGACTGTCATGTGCTATTGTGTTATTTTATTTTTCATAATTACCCCTACTAGCGGGATTGTCCATTCGTTCTGGGTCTACCCTTGACAACCAAAAATAATGTTAGTCATTATGTTCACATAATACATATGTTGGGCCAGGAAATAAAGTGAATTGCATTTAATAGAATAGATGTGATAAATGTTAATTAATTTTGTGGCTTTAGATCATACGACTCTGGCACCGGCGACATCAGCAGCAGCGCCGACGACTAGGCTGCCACCGGCCACAACGATTTCGCACGCGCTGACTGCAGGCACTGCAACTCCGATATCAGGTGCGTAAGCTTACAACAGATTCCGCTTCAAGACAGGGAACTGTTTAACGTCGGACTTTTGGGTATAGTCGTTAGCTTGCATGACTGTGAACAGAGAGGTGTGGGGTTCAAATGACACAAGGGCGGAAGTTTCTTTCTTGTTCTAGACATTTCCACTGCACCGACGTCCTCGCTTCAAGTTTAATCTTATAAAGACAAATACCGTAATCCATATCGACTCCCTTAAGAATGAGCCTGCTGACCACTATAGGCTATTTCGCATATACATCACTCCGTCTTACATACTTTCACACAAAGTACATTCAGCGATTCTGAGTAGACACTTCAGCTAGAGGCGCTTCATTAATGTCCAGACATGATACAACACATTGCAACACAAAATAATGTTTGTTAATCTGCTTGATTTGTCATCAGCTGTGACAGTGAAGCCTGGATGCGCAATGGAAATCGACTTCAATTATCGTCGAGCCAATCAACTGATCGTTTCCATTCAGAACGTTACCGGATATGCGGTTTCGAATTGGAGGAACCTTCTGAGGCACAGTCCAAAGCCCGGTCGATGGTCGTCACCGTCGAAGGCTGGCGACACGATCTGCATTCGACTGAATATAACCGAACGCTGTCTCGGCCAATGGGAAATCTCATGCGTCTCGCTGGCCGTCGAAAAAGTCCGACAAGTCGAAATGAAACTGGGAAGCCGAGTCCTCTACTCGTGGGTCAGTCGCATCCTTCCTCTAGCCTAAGCTTCTGGCACAGTTAGGGGACGCAGATAGGGGGGGGGGGTCACCGAATTTAGGCAATGTGCGTACAGGGGTTGGGGTCTCGACAGAATGTACGTATACGCGACGAAATATTTCTAATTGTGACGTCCACATTGGCCTATTTTTTTTATAACTCTATGTTGTCCTATAGTAGTCGTCCGATGGCTTTGCCGCTTTTGATTACATTAGAAATTAAATTCTGTTCAGATCTAAACAGTAAGCCATAACGGTTAACAAATTTTAGGTAGCACATACGATGTGTAGCAAAAATAGCGGAATCCATACCCATTGACGACTCTAAATCCGACTGCGTATTTTTCTTGTAGAATTTTACGAGCCCACTGAATAAGAACACCATCGTCCAGAAAATGAACCTCGTCAGCGACGAAATTGATATCTGCGTCCACGTCTCTGATAAAATAACGTACATCAGTGATCTGGAGGTGAAAGCCAGATGCTGTTCCAATGGTTAGACTAACCATGAGACTCATGCCAACGAAGAGGGACTGGCCAATCTGCCACTGAGGCGTCACTTCGTGCTTTTGTGCAGTTGGCAACAATGCCAAGAGTTGAATTGAGTTTGGCCAAGACAACGACATGAACAGCGTCTTTAGCGGTTGTAGTAATAAATCATTGCACACCTACCATCAGAATTATTCCAAACTGCACGAAGTCCCTTCTCTGTTGTCATCAATCGTATCCGTAATTATATATTTATACAGCGCCTCTTACAGATCGACTGTTCAGATTCGTTCTCAGAAGGGACATTTCGGGGAAATAGCTGTTTATAAAGAGTGAGTGACTGGTCATTAAAAACGAGTCATTATTTGACACATGGTGAGGGAGTCCTCTTATTCCAAATGGAGCGACCAATATTACAGGAAACGCCCGATGTAGGGCAAGAACAGTTGTAGTCCTGGTTACAAAGAGACCAAGAGTAGAACTGAGTTTGGTTAAGACAACGACGTGATCAGCGTCATAAGTGGTTGCACTAATAAATCATTACGCACAGTCACCAGAACTATTCTATACTGGTAACTGTGACAGTGACTTAGTATTACCGTTGTCTGTAGAAACAGTAAGGGTGGAAGTTACCATAATGCTCTGAGTATCAATCATAATTAATCGTCGTTGTTACTACAGCCACATAATCATAATTATTATGACATCCGAACTTCCCGGCTTGTACAAGTTGGATAAAAAAAAGACTTGCGTCATAGGCGGGCAATGTGAGAAATATCTGCTTTAACGTTTCAATGCCTGTTTTATTTGCAATCAATAGTTGGCTAAAAGTTGCCTAAACTGTTTTACAGAGACATTGTCGACAACCGTCAAGTCTTGGACAGAGTTGAGTACATCAAACTTGCAAACGACACTGCATTCCGAACCTGTATCAGCAACAGGACAAGTTTCATATTCTGGCACTACACCGACTACTGGTCTAATTTCACATTTCACCTCCGAGGCGATAACATACGAACATTATACAAGTATTGAAAGTTTTAATTTTATGTTCTTGCTGACTGTTATGCTCACATTGAGCACCAGTTACTCACACTCTAAAATAAGATTTCCGACTCTGTGCCGCATACTCTATTATTTTTTGTTCATTTTTAGTAGTATATGTGTCATTTTTAGTAGTCTATGTGTCATTTATATTCAATTGCAATAAATAGATTTTATCTATCGTAATCGTAATCATAATCTCAAGACTTCTACAGCGTCCACAAAAGCAGAGTCACGAGAACCAGCTTAATCACAGGCGCTTAATCAAAACAATAGTATATCTATGTATTTTAATAGGTGGTTTCAATGTCTGCGACGCATATTCTACTAGTTGATTTAAGTATCTGAGACAACATTCTAATAATGTAAAAAAAGTAACAAAGTCCCATCCCGTTCCATGAGGAACATAGGGAGGCGCTCATCTCCTTTTCCATGGCCCTGAGCCAGCAATGGACGAATCCCAATTAAGGTCCTGGACATGGGGCCAGTGTATCGCAGGACTTGCTGTTTACTTCCCAGCTTACGCCGGTACCAAATTATACTGCTTGGTGACAGAGGCACGTGTGCGTGAACAACTTGCCCAAGGTCGTTACCCGGAGTCGAACCCGCAACCTCACGCTCCGTGAGCCGACGCGTTACCGGTCCGCCACCAGGTCGCACTAAATAATGTTATGTGATGAATTTTTCCATTATTAAATTTCATTAGGCTATCTGTTATGTACATTCTGATTCTGGAGACCTAACTACCTAAGAAGTTGATTCAAACAATTCAATTTTCAGTGACGTAGGCTATTCCAAAAAAGGACTTCTATTATTAGGTCTTAGACTCTGTGACACGTACTCAAATATTTTGATTTCAGCATAAGTCACTTATTTTTCTTTGCTATAGCTCTCTATATAGGCTACGGTACGCTACAATTCGCTACCAATTCACTACAATAACATGCAATGCACAAGAATGCGTGTTCTTTTGTTATAATAGTCGTGTGTTGCAGCGTCATATTTTTTCCGATTTCTAGCAACAGAGCAACCCTGTCCATGTGAGACGATACCTCTCGACTATGGTAGCAACTTGAGGTTTGATATTTCCGGCAAAGATGAAGCTGGCACTGTCTTGCCGGATGGTAAAAATAAAGCTGGCGCTGTCTTGCCGGGAGTCAGGCAAGCGTTGCTCGGCAGCCCACTTGGCTCCTGGTCGATAAGAACCACATCGGGCTCGAAATACTACATCAGCTTAATCGTTAACGAACCGTGCATAAACGCCTGGAGAATAGCCAACATCCATGTCACAGTGAAGGGCGCACTGAAGGTTCAAGTGTTCGCAGGGAACAAAGAACTTCGTTCCTGGGTACGTTAAGACTTCTTATCAATCAATCAACCAACCAGTCAGTCAATCAATCCAATCAATCCAATCAATCAATCGATCATAATTGATATTGCACCACTTCAAGATGCCTACTCAGAGGCGCTCTCGGCCGAGATCAAGCGAAAAAAAGTCTTCAACAGTTTGTGACATAAACGTGTTTTGTCAGATTCCTTGAAGAGTTTTGTGTAAATCTATCGGAATAGCCGTAGCCGTACCTGCTGCAGTCCTGCTCATCACATTCTTTGAGAGATGGCATCACACGCGATAATTAAGTCAGACCATGTAGTGACTTGTAGTCTATGACATTGGCAATGGAACAAGGAGGCTTAGATTTTCTGCGTTTCTCCTCTGTAGGACAAACTTGTTCCGACACCAGATAATCGCTTAGTGGCGACACCGTGCGTCTTATCAAACGAGTTGCTGTTCGTCGTGAAAGCCAGTGGTGGGAACCTCCAGATCAGTAATCTGTTCCTCGATCTCTGCACCTGCCTGACAGGTGGGTATCTTACGATGATTAATGCAAGTTATTCTCTTACGATGACTATTGACTAAATGTAAGTTATCGATATCTGTTGGATGTCGTCAGGTTTATAAAATAATGGTTTAGCTGGTAATAATTATTATCTTTTTTGAGTTTACCGTGTATAATTGTTTTTGCATGATGACAAGCGTCAAGTCTACCACTGTAAGCATATCATGCAAGACTGGTGGTTAAAAAAAACTTGAAAAAATTGAAAACTGTTTTATGTTGTGCAGGCCCTACACGGATCTGTAACGGTTTTTTCACATCGAAGTCGCATTGTCTTTCTCAAGAAAATCTGTGTAAACAGTACTACACACACTCGCCGCTGTCTTATAATTTTCTTCTCTTCTGTTGTTTCAGAGACAACAATTGAGACAACGACAACTACTGGTAAGATCAGTCTTATTTTTGTAATTACGTAAACTACTCTTTTCAGACTTGTCCGAGTGGTTTATATTGAATCTTTAAATTCTTTTCCGCAACTGTTTCTCAATTTTGTCTGAGCTTTTTGATTTGGAAGGAGTTCCAGGGCAAGGATCTAACGATATTAATGACAAATCGATGGATTGCTCGATGAAGGATGAACGAACAGGAGGCTGTCTTGAATGCTGATTAATTCATTGAACAATGCATGGAAAATTTGAATAGCAATTGATTAGCTAAATATGCATAATTTACAGACCAAGTTTAGGATGCTCATGTTCTGGGGCATTAAAGAAATTACATTGAACAAAATAATAGCAAGCAGTCGATTTGCTAGGTAAATAAAAGCATGTACATCTTTTTTTATCATTGCGATGTAGCTAGGCCTAGGCCTATAATTATGGAGATGTAGAAGCTGTAACCATGGCCTGTTCGCGTCCTTAGTTATGTATATTATATATATCATACAACTAAGGACAATGAAAAATGTTTCCTCAATATGTTACATTTACTTTTCACCTTTCGTTTCTGATTGCAGAGTCATCAACTTTAACGATTCCGACACACTCGATACCAGGTAGGCCTACATAATGGAAATATCACTATCTTTGCAAACTCAATTTCTATAATTTGTCACCTTACGTTCTAATTACTTCTCTCCACTTTGTTTCTTATTGCAGAGTCAACAACTTTAACGATTCCGACACATTCGATGCCAGGTACATAATGGAAAATTTCCTCGATCTTTGCCAACTCAGTTTTTCTCTCTCTCTCTCTCTCTCTCTCTCTCTCTCTCTCTCTCTCTCTCTCTCTCTGTATATATATATATATATATGAAGCAAACTGTTGACATCGACAACACACGGAAGGTATAGTAAATACCAACAACGATTTCACTTTATTTGATTGATGAAGAAAAGAACAGACGATAGAGCCTCCAGGTTTAAGATTTTAGTGTTCTTTATAACTCGTTATTGAATTGAACACAATGTAACGCAAACCTAGTCTATCAACATTATTGTAATTATAACACTGCAACAAAGCGTTTCAAAATATAGCGACGATTCACAGAACAGTGCTAACTTTTGATTTGTGTTTTTATAGAAACTGAGGCGTCGACTCTAACAGCTTTTACACCAGGTAACGAAACGATGCGAACACGATAGAAAATTTTCTGTGATCAGATAGCAATAAACTGGTTTCTTTAAGGTATTCCTTAAGAATGATAGAGATCGTCGTCATATGCTAGACAAACCTAGGCCAATCTGTCTAGCGCGACAATAAGAATTCAAAAACTCGATTGGACTGAGAACGGGATGGGATGGTACACTGGTAATTCAAAATCTTATGCTTTCATCTGTATGCAATGTAATATAATATAGGTAAATAAAAATATAACATTTTTTTATTGCGATGTAGCTAGACCTATAATTATGGAGATGTAGAAGCTGCAACCATGGCCTGTTCAAGTCCTTAGTTATATATTATTTAGGAAGCAAACTGTTGACATCGAAAACACACGGAAGGTATAGTAAATACCAAAAAAGATTTAATTTATTTGATTTATTATGAAAAGAACAGATAACAGAGCCTGCAGGTTACAGAGTTCGATTTTCTTTATAACTCGTTATTGAATTGAACACTATATAACGCAAACCTATCAATTGTAACTATAACAATGCAATAAAGTGTTTCAAAATATAGTAACGATTCACAGAACAGTGCTAAGTTTTGTGTGTGTTTTATAGAAACTGAGACGTCGACTCTAACAACTTTTACACCAGGTAACGAAACGATGCAAACGCGATAGAAAATTTCCTGTGATCATAATTATATTAATTAACTGATTTCTTTAACGTATTCCTTAAGAATGATAGAGATCGTCATAGGCTAGACAAACATAGTTACACAGGCCAATCTGTCTAGCGAGACAATAAGAATTCAAAAACTCGATTGAACTAAGAACGGGAAAATTAGGTATTATAAGGGTGGACTGGGACCAATCGTCTCCTCATTGTCTCATATTGTCATTTACTGTGCATGGCGAGTGTGCTCATAAAACAATAACTATGTTGGCTGATGCTTAACATAGCCAGCGACTGAGCAATGAACATTTATATAATTGTTGCTTGCTTTTATTTGCCTTCAAGAAACAAATACTTCCGTAGCGTGCGACAAAGGTTTACTTGTTGATTACAAAACATATCCGGATTCGTTTGAAATGAGGATGAGAAGTGACGATGGAACACCATTTCCTGGAGTGTGGGAAGCGCTAAGATACAGTGGAGATAACGGGTTGACAATATTGGAACAGGAAGACCAGATATTCACAATGAGCTTCATCTTAAAGAATTGCAACGGAACATGGAAAATAAACTCGATCGGTTTCAACACGACGCGTTCAAAGCAGATTCAACTGGAAGTCGAGGAGAAAGTGGAGTACACATGGGTTTGTTAAGACTGGATTATTACTTAGGTGACGCAATGTCACAAACTCCGATTACTTAGACCTACATTACTAAGCTCTGCTGAGTCTGCTCGATAGATTTGCGAGTGGCATAAGTTCATTATCAAGTGCTATCGAATCTGAAGCGTTATCCACAGATGTTACAGGGTAAATGCAATGAAAAACAACTTTTGTTTCTTTAAAACCACAGCAGAGTTGCCTAGGTGATTTTCGTGTCGGATTAGATAAATCATCGATGACTAATTAACACAGTCGTTCATCATTGTTAAACACGTTTCGTGGGGTCATTTCACGTGAAATCAACCAACATTCAGAAACACCCCCATTCCCCACCACACCATCTCAGAATTTGATGATATTTTGTCAGTTTGTAAACCAACATATCTTAGGAAGCCATGCAAGATATTAACTCAAAATGTTGCATGGTCTTCAAGATATGACCATTTTTATAGTGGGGAGGGGTAGTAACAGCTAGCGAACGCCTTAATTCTGAGGCGTTTTTGATCATTACTATCTCAAGATGTATGCTAGATGCCACAATAACATATTCCAAACATTAGTTGTCTTATGAGTAGACTCTGAGCATTGCAAAATTTTACAGTTTGAACCATTACTCGCGAGTCCAGCTCAGCCTGAAAATGGCATTTTGTTAATTCTGGCAGTATGAGAATTGATATTTGAACAACTAGCAACTATGACATTCTCCTGTTGGTTGTTGTCATTTCGTTGATTGATTCTGATGCAAGAATGTCTATTCTTCTTTGTTCAACTCGCCGCCTGTTTTATTATTTTCTGTCCGACAGTCATTCGACGACTACCTTGAAATGAACAAAGTGTCCACGGTTTTCACCACGCAACTGAAACTGCCTGGAGATGAGTTCCAGTTAGTCTTCAACTCTACCGAAGGCATATTCGTCATCACCGACTTGTTTATCGATTTATTCTGCAATTGTGGACACGGTTGGTTGACTAAATTGGTTGGGTCTTCTGAACTTGAGCGGAAATTCAGATTATGTTCTAACAATTAATGCCTGTGTAACGAAAGTTTGAACGGGGTCGCATTCGTAAAACAAGTGCCAGAAATATTCTTTGTGCAAACTGTGATTTTTAGATTGTGCATGAACTATCGCTTTGGAATATAGCAATCAATATATGGCATTAATGTGCTACTTCTCCAGATTTGTTTGGAATGGTTTCAAGAGTGTGCATAATATTTATAGAGCACTTTTAGGGAATCTCTCTATATCATTTGTAATATGGCTATTCAGGACACGGATGGAGTGAGCTATAGCACAATTTCTGAACTTTTGTTTGTTACAGATATCAACATTCCAACGAAAGTGCACGGTGAGTTTTATGGCTGAGAAGCTTAATGGAGGATATGATTTAGAACTAGATTCTCACTGATTGCTATAACCTGAGACGGTCATCTTTTGACGCTTTTCGTATCACGCCGGCGGTTTATAGGATTAATATGAATGATTCAATTTGAATTGGTGTTTTAGTTTTCTTTGGATTTTACATACGGAGACATCTTTGCCTTTGAAGTCCCCAACATACTTGAATCCTGATAGATATAGAAACTCATGATTTTTAATGCTATGTGTTGTGAAATCAGTGAAGTGCAGTTTCGATACAGTACAGTGGTGTCTCAATACGCTGGCTACATTTAAAACATTTAATCCATTTAAGATTTTTCCTATTTGATCATGCGAGGCACTCCCTGAGATGTCAGCTAAACTAAAATTCTTGCTAAAAGTTCAATCGTCAAACAGTAATTCACTGCACTCGATCAATTGATTCTTTCACTGACGTTTAGTCTCTCCGTTTCTCTTTCTTTCTCTCTTTCCTCTCTTTATCTTGACCTTAGGCCTATCCCTTCTCTTTCATTTTGCTTTCTGTCTATCTTTCTCGCATGAGTTGACCTTTGACTTTTGACGTCAGATGTTGGAGTACGGTAGTGGGGCGCGGTGGTCTAGTGGTGGCGTCGTTGCCTTGGAGCCGGAAGGTCCAAGGTTCAAATCCACCTCCCGCGTAAGGACCTTGGGCAAGTCCTTCACTTACAATTGCTCAGCGCTTCGGCGTGAAACTCCAATGCAGTGTCCGCTCTGCATCGGGAGCGCCTCTGAGTAGAGAGCTTGAAGGGGCGCTACAACAAGTGCACATACATACATACATACGGAACTGTAAAACGCAGGAGTGACAATGAAAAATGTTTCTTCAATGTTGCATTTACTTTTCCTCTTTCGTTTCTGATTGCAGAGTCATCAACTTCAACGATTCCGACACACTCGATGCCAGGTACATAATGGAAATATCACTATCTTTGCCAACTCAATTTCTATAATTTTTCACCGTACGTTCTAATTACTTCTTTCCACTTTGTTTCTTATTGCAGAGTTATCGACTTTAACGATTCCGACACATTCGATGCCAGGTAGGGCCTACATAATGGAAAATTTTCTCGATCTTTGCCGACCCCGTTTCTTTCTTTTGTATTGCACATAAGCGAAATGCTGCATTAGATCGTCAGTCAATTTATGCTCTGGCTCACGTCGTTAAAAAGATAAAGGGAGAAGTTGAAGTTCCGTGACTTCTAGTGGAACAGATTTGGGCTCTCATTTTGTCATAGCCAACGAGCAAGTCCGTAAGAGGAGTTGCTGCTAACTTTCTAGGTTTATTGCGGTTTCAAAAGACATTGCATGGTGTAAGAGAAATTTGAAGTAACTGCGTCTTTAGATGAAGGTTAATTACTGAATGTATGGTAATTGATAAGTTGTACATCACTCTGATATTTTCCCATCACTAAAAATTAATATGGCTGAACATTCCTTTCAACCTTTGTTGAGCTACATCTAATGCAATTCAACCAGACTTCTCCAACCATTACGGATAGCGATGCTTCACTCTATGAACGCTTTGTATATGAGTCTGGAAGTCATTGGATTTGATTCGATGTATTTCTGTTTTCGATTACAGTGACTTCTTTACACCCAACAACGATAACATACAACACAGGTACATGGAAATAACGCTTCCTTTTCACTGTATGCTTTGAATCGTGATGGGCACCCCAGCATCGACGAATGGCAGCAAAGTTATGTTTAATAAAACTGCAATTCAAGAAATTCAAGTTTATGTTCAGTATAAATTTAGTTCATCTGTTTGGGTTTTGATCCGAGACATTCATGATTTATATAAAATGTCGAAAATATCGATCCACGTTCTAACATTTCTGAATGTAACTTACACGAATTTTTATTTTGAGACTGAAAGTTGAGTGGAGGAATAAACGCGGGCTAAACTCTGAGAGGCAACGATAAGCACGATGCAAGTGACTTCTGTTTTGTATGCACTCTAGTCCGACGGGCTTGTGAGTCAAGTTTATTCGCCCGTCATCTCAGAAAGCCATCAAAAATTCACAGTCTTAGAGCCGTAAGAATTAGTCGTAACGCAGACGCTTAAATATGATTGCTATAATTATGCCTTTAGATGGGTATCTATAATGCTATTGCTTGTGTGTATTTAATTTGAAGAACTAAAGACTAACCAGACATGCGACGAAAGTCTTTCTATTGACTACAATACATACAATAAATCATTCAATATGACGATGAAGGATGTCGATGGAGCGATATATCGCGAAGCAGTTCAAGCACTCAGATACAGCGTGGTTAACGGGTTTAAGTTGAGGGCGTCTAAAGACGAGTTATACATCATGAATTTCACCTTGCTAGACATATGTTCCGACAACTGGGAAATTGCTACAATCAATTTCAGAACGACATATGTAATTGAGGTTCAGCTTGATGACGGAGAAATGGGGAATATCACGTGGGTTCGTAAACTCTACATCATTTTAAGGGTTTTGTAGTCTTAGTTATAGCTTGCCAATACGTTAGGGGCTATATGAAACATTTGCCACGGGCATTTTTCTTCAAATCATTATCATGTTAAAGATCATTGGACCGAGTCAAAGTGATTCATTCAAGATTACATGTGAAGAAGTTTACTAGATGGCCATGACGAAAATGTCATTATGATTAAGCCAGGTGATTGGATGAGGAAGTGGTAGATAGTGGGGTGAAGTTCTTGAAAAGACGAGAGTTGAATTTGGAGTGCAAAACCTGATATGTGTTTCAGTGATTCAACGGAGCACAAGGCTGATCAAAATGGGAGAAAGTCATGATGACATTGTCGTAGGAGAGGACAAAATCTTTTAACTGCATATATGGCTGATTAACACATTTCTCCCGCTATATGGCTTCAAATTTTAACATTTCATCATCAGCACGTTTTCTGTTGTATCTACTATGATCTCAGTCGTTGTCAAACTTTCGTTGTTATCTCGTGTGTTGATCACAATGAAACAATGTTGCATGTTAGTTGTTACAATAATTCGGTTTCGTGGCCGATTGGTTACTGTTGATGATCTGTAAATCTCGTTTCTACTTCCTGATTTAAAAGCCCAATTGCTCTCTGGTTCACTGCCAATGTTCTTACAGACTCTTCTATTACCTGCAAAATGTGATATTTTGCTTGAACTGATTTGTTTTGCCAGTAAATTGTTTTATAAATTTTCTGTCTCACAGACATTCAAGGATTACGCTGAAATTAACCAAGTGAGCACCGAAGTCCGGAAGAGTGTTAATGGAAAATTTTTCTGGTTGAGCTTCCAAGCCGCCGGTGGCATACTTCGTATCGACGACTTGTACATAGAATTATTCTGCAATTGCACACACGGTGAGCAATCTCATTTTCTCTTGTAGTCTTTCCTTACCTTCATTTAGCCGAAATCCTACCTTCCATGACATCGTCGCTCGCTATATATAAACGCTTCGGAAGCTCTTGCAGAGAGAAACGCTTTATCAAGTGTCAAATTCGTACAATATATTTAGATATATATATTTATGCGTCTGTGATTTGGATAAAAGAAGTGCGTTTATTTGTTCCAGTTTTACTTAAGGTCTGTGTACTTTTTTCTTCTTTCGTGTCTGATTGCAGAATTATCAACTTTAACGATTCCGACACACTCGATGCCAGGTACATAAAGGAAATATCTGATCTGTGTGTTTGTCAACTCAATTTGTTTAATTTTTCACACTTACAATGTGCATCACTGGCTTGTCATTCAATTTATCAGTGCACTCTCGTCGCTGATGGGTTTAAATGAGAAGCGAAGAATAATACTCGAGGCGTTGATGCCAACTTCAAAGTTTGCTTCGGTGCCCAGTAGGCTAACGCTGCGTTGTGAGATAGAGGCCTTTGTGTGGGCTAAGAACTACCTTTTTAGAATAAAGTTTTACCGAATGTATGGTAAATGGTGACTTGTACAATGTACATCACTGCTGTTGATTAGGCCTAACTCTTTGAACTAAGCGATTTTGACCCATAGGGCCATCACTTATGAGTTACCTAACAGCATTTGCCTGAATTACTGTATACGTGAGATAAAGCATTTCGTCCAAGCTTCTCCAACGGATTGCAATGTTTCACTCTATGAACGCTTTGTATATGAGTCTGACTGTCTAGAATTCATTGGATTTGAATCGATATTTTGCTGTTTTTCGATTATAGTGAATTCTTTGTAGCAAACAACGATAACATACAACACAGGTATTGAAATTATGTGATAATGTTGAATTTGTTGATAGTCGTTCCTTATCTTTCTTTCGCCTAAAATCCTTCCTTTTCTTTCGTGGTCGCTCGCTATAGGAGCGCTTCTGAAGGACTCTTGCTCAGAGAAAAGCTTTATAAATGGTCGGATACAAAGCAATACATTTAGAGATATATTTACGCGTCTGTGTTTCATATAATTCAAGTCGCTTTATTTGTTCCTGTTTTGTATATTAGTTTTGTTTACTTCTTTGTCTTTTCGTTTCTGATTGCAGAGTCTTCAACTTTAACGATTCCGACACACTCGATGCCTGGTACAAAAGGTAAATATCAGTATCTTTTCCCAACTCAACTTCTTTAATTTTTCGGCACTATCTTGTCACCTCAGTTTATCCGTCTGCTCTCGTCTTTGAAGGTTTAAAGTGAGAAGGTAGGTTTCCGTGCCTGGTTCTAAAAACGGATTTGAGGTTCTCATTTCCTGATAAGGTTTTGGACTAATGTTCTGATCACCGAGGAAGTGTTATCGAGGCGTTGATGCTAACGTCCTAGTTTGCTTCGACGTCAAATTGCATTGCATTGTTATAGAGCATTTGTTTTGATTGCCTCTTTAGATGAAAGTTTTACTGCTATATGGTATTTGGTTATCGGTGCATGTAATTCACTATGATGTTTTATTAGCCATCACATAAGCGTTAAGGCTCATCTGACTGATCTTATTCACTAACATTTTCCTGAATTGCGGTAGGGCCTGTACGACGTGTACGTGAGATAAAGCAAATTTCGACCAGAATTCTCCAAGGGTGTATGTACAATGTTTCGCTCTATGGTCGCTTTGTATAGGCGCCTATATGAGTCTAGAAGTCATTTGATTTGATTCAATGTTTTAGTCTTTTCTGTTACAGTGACTTCTCTACACCCAGCAACGATTACATACAACACAGGTATGAATATATACCTTTTCTCTTTACTGTATAGTATACTTCAATCCTGATGCACCAAAAGATCGATGAATGCACTCTAAGTTGTGTATCATTAAACTGGCTCCTGATCAACCATCGCATCTTTTCCACGTTTCATATAATTATTCTACCTATCAAAACGACTGTTTTTTTAACCAGCTCAACTACAGTTATTGCTCATTCTTACTTAAAAATACTCCCTTCTTAGGTACCGTTCCGTAAATGTCATGTTAGTGTTTTTCTCAATTGAATGTCTGGATTTAATTCGTTTCTGAGACTTTATTTGATTTGTTGAAATTTCTCGTGCTTTGTGAAGTCAATGGACTTTAAAATTTATGTGGCCGTCTTTGCATAATGTGGGCTCAAAGAAAGCATTGCATTGAAGAAATGGAAGTTTATATTCATTATAAATTTTGTTCATCTGTTAGGATTTTGACATAAGACTTTCATGATTTGTTTTAAAAAAGTCTTAAATAGCGATCCACGTTATGGCATTTATGAATTTGTAACTTAGACGAGTTGCTGCCTAAAGACAGAAAACAATCAGTGGAGGAGTAAGAGTAATAACTTAGAGGAAACGAAAAGTACCCCTACGAAGTCCCAGCGACTTCAGTTTTGTAGCCTCGACTTCTACGGGCTTGCGTGTCCTGTTTATGCGCTCATCATCTCATCTCAGAAACTCATCGAAACTGCACAGTTAGTTTTACGACCGTGGGGACTAGTCGTAACGTAGACTTTAGGATTGGTTGCATGGGTAATGGTATCTACTTGTAAAATGTTGTTGCTTGTGTGTATTTAACTTGAAGAACTCAAGACTAACCAGACATGCGACGAAAGTCTTCTTATTGACTACAAAACATACAATAAATCGTTTGATATGACGATGAAGGATGTCGATGGAGCGATATATCGCGAAGCAGTTCAAGCACTTAGATACAGCGTGGTTAACGGGTTTAAGTTGATGGCGTCTAAAGACGAGTTATACATCATGAATTTCACCTTGCTGGACATATGTTCCGACAACTGGGAAATTGCTACCATCGATTTCAGAACGACATATGTAATTGAGGTTCAACTTGATGACGGAAAAATGGGGAATATCACGTGGGTTCGTAAACTCTACATCATTTTAAGAGTTTTGTAGTCTTAGTTATAGCTTGCCAATACGTTAGGGGCTATATGAAACATTTGCCACGGGCATTTTTCTTCAAATCACTAGCATCTTAAAAATCATTGGACCGAATCAAAGTGTTTCATTCAAGATTACATGTGAAGAAGTTTACTAGATCGCCATGACGAAAATGTCATTATGAGACGACAGTTGAATTTGGAGTTCAAAACCTGATGTGTGTTTAAGTGATTCAACGGAGCACAAGGCTCATCAAAATGGAGAAAGTCATGATGACATTGTCGAAGGAGAGGATAAAATCTGTTAACTGCATATATGGCTGATTAACACATTTCTCCTGCTATATGGCTTCAAATTTTAACATTTCATCATCAGCACGTTTTCTGTTGTATCTACTATGATCTCAGTCGTTGTCAAACTTTCGTTGTTATCTCGTGTGTTGATCACAATGAAACAATGTTGCATGTTAGTTGTTACAATAATTCGGTTTCGTGGCCGATTGGTTACTGTTGATGATCTGTAAATCTCGTTTCTACTTCCTGATTTAAAAGCCCAATTGCTCTCTGGTTCACTGCCAATGTTCTTACAGACTCTTCTATCAACTGCAAACTATGATATTTTGCTTGATTTATTTTGCCCGTAAATTGTGTTATAAATTTTCTGTCTCACAGATATTCAAGGATTACGCTGAAATTAACCAAGTGACCACCGAAGTCCGGAAGAGTGTTAATGGAAAAAATTTCTGGTTGATCTTCAAAGCCGCCGGTGGCATACTTCGTATCGACGACTTGTACATAGAATTATTCTGCAATTGCACACACGGTGAGCAATCTCATTTGCTCTTGTAGTTTGCCTTACGCTCCATTGGCCGAAATCCTACCTTCCGTGACATCGTCGCTCACTATATAGGAAAGCTTCGGAAGGACTCTTTCAGAGAGAAATGCTTTATAAAGTGTCAAATTCAAACTATATTTAGATATATATTTATGCGTCTGTGATTTGGATAAAACAAGTGCGTTTATTTGTTCCAGTTTTACTTAAAGTCTGTTTACTTCTTTTCGTGTCTGATTGCAGTGTCATCAACTTTGACTCTTCCGACACACTCGATACCAGGTACATAAAGGCAATAAATATCTGATCTGTCAACTCAATTTGTAAATTTTTCACATTAGCAAGGTGCATCACTGGCTTGTCGCTCAATTTATCAGTGCACTCTCGTCGCTAATGGGTTATTATAAGAAATTAGGCTTTCATGCCTGATACTGGAACGCAGTTGAGGTTCTCATTTCTCGATTTGGCTATGTACTGATCAGTTTTTCTGACCATCCTGTTAGAGTAAACGAGGCGTTGATGCTAACTTCCCAGTTTGCTTCGGTGCCAAATAACATGACGTTGTTATAGATGTCTTTGTTTGGGCTGAGAACTACCTTTTATAATAAATTTTTACTGAATATAGCCTATGGTAAATGGTGACTTGTACAATGTACATCACTGCTGTTGGCTAACTCATTGGCCTAAGCGATTTTATGAGTTAGGCTACCTAAGAGCATAAATTTGCCTGAATTACTCTACATGTATGTATACGTGAGATAAAGCATTTCGTTCAAGCTTCTCCAACAGATTACAATGTTTCACTCTATAAACGCTTTGTAATACTAAAATTATGAGTCTGACTGTCTAGAAGTCAATGGATTTGATTCGATATTTTGCTGTTTTCCGATTATAGTGAATTCTTTGCATCCAACAACGATAACATACAACACAGGTATTGAAATTATGTGATAATGTTGATAGTCGTTCCTTATCTTTCTTTCGCCTAAAATCCTTCCTTTTCTTTCGTGGTCGCTCGCTATAGGAGCACTTCTGAAGGACTCTTGCTCAGAGAAAAGCTTTATAAATGGTCGGATACAAAGCAAAACATTTAGAGATACATTTACGCGTCTGTGGTTCATATAATTCAAGTCGCTTTATTTGTTTCTGTTTTCTATATTAGTTTTGTTTACTTCTTTGTCTTTTCGTTTCTGATTGCAGAGTCTTCAACTTTAACGATTCCGACACACTCGATGCCTGGTACAAAAGGTAAATATCAGTATCTTTTCCAACTCAATTTCTTTAATTTTTCGGCACTATCTTGTCACCTCAATTTATCCGTCTGCTCTCGTCATCGAAGGATTAAAGTGAGAAGTTAGGTTTCCGTGCCTGATTCTAAAAACGGATTTGAGGTTCTCATTTCCTGATAAGGTTATGGACTAATGTTCCGATCACCGAGGAAGTGTTATCGAGGCGTTGATGCTAACGTCCTAGTTTGCTTCGACGTCAAATTGCATTGCATTGTTATAGAGCATTTGTTTTGATTGCCTCTTTAGATGAAAGTTTTACTGCTATATGGTATTTGGTTATCGGTGCATGTAATTCACTATGATGTTTTATTAGCCATCACATAAGCGTTAAGGCTCATCTGACTGATCTTATTCACTAACATTTTCCTGAATTGCGGTAGGGCCTGTACGACGTGTACGTGAGATAAAGCAAATTTCGACCAGAATTCTCCAAGGGTGTATGTACAATGTTTCGCTCTATGGTCGCTTTGTATAGGCGCCTATATGAGTCTAGAAGTCATTTGATTTGATTCAATGTTTTAGTCTTTTCTGTTACAGTGACTTCTCTACACCCAGCAACGATTACATACAACACAGGTATGAATATATACCTTTTCTCTTTATTGTATAGTATACTTCAATCCTGATGCACCAAAGGATCGATGAATGCACTCTAAGTTGTGTATCATTAAACTGGCTCCTGATCAACCATCGCATCTTTTCCACGTTTCATATAATTATTCTATCTATCATAACGACTGTTTTTTTAACCAGCTCAACTACAGTTATTGCTCATTCTTACTTAAAAATACTCCCCTTTTAGTTAATTACCGTTCCGCAAATGTTATGTTAGTGTTTTTCTCAACTGAAAGTCTGAATTTAATTCTTTTCTGGGACTTTATTAATTATATTTTGACTTAGGGGGCGCGTTGAAATTTCTCGTGCTTTGTGAAGTCATTGGGCTTTAAAATGTATGTGGCCGTCTTTGCATAATGTGAGCTCAAAGATAGTATTGCATTGAAGAAATGGAAGTTTATACTCAGTATAAATTTGTTCATCTGTTGGGATTTTGCCCGAGACTTTCATGATTAGTTTCTTAAAAAGTCGTAAATATCGATCCACGTAATGGCATTTCTGAATTTGTAACTTAAAGGAGTTACTGTCTAAAGACAGAAAACAATCAGTGGAGGAGTAAGTGTAATAACTTAGAGGAAACGATAAGTACGTAATCCCAGCGACTTCAGTTTTGTAGGCTCGACTTCTACGGGCTTGCGTGTCCTGTTTTTGTGCTCATCATCTCAGCTCAGAAACCTATCGAAACTACACAGTTTTACGGCCGTGGGGACTAGTCGTAACGTAGATGTAAAGCGACTTCTGTTTTGAATACACTCGACTAGCCTACTACGGGCTTGTGAGTCAAGTTTACTCGCTCGTCGTCTCAGAAACCCATAAAAATTCACTGTCGCAACGCAGACGCTTATAAATAATATTATTATATGATTGATATAATTATGTATTATAGATGGGTTTCTAAAAATGTTGTTGCTTGTGTGTATTTAACTTGAAGAACTCAACACTAACCAGACATGCGACGAAAGTCTTCTTATTGACTACAATACATACAATAAATCGTTTGATATGACGATGAAGGATGTCGATGAAGCGATATATCGGGAAGCAGTTCAAGCACTCAGATACAGCGTGGTGAACGGGTTTAAGTTGATGGCGTCTAAAGACGAGTTATACATCATGAATTTCACCTTGCTAGACATTTGTTCCGACAACTGGGAAATTGCTACCATCCATTTCAGAACGACATATGTAACTGAGGTTCAACTTGATGACGGAGAAATGGGGAATGTCACGTGGGTTCGTAAACTCTACATAATTTGAAGGGTTTTGTAGTTTTAGTTATAGCCTGCCAATACGTTACGGGCTATATGAAACATTTGCCAGTGGCATTTTTCTTCAAATCACTAGCATCTTAAAAATCATTGGACCGAATCAAAATGATTCATTCAAGATTACATGTGAAGAAGTTTACTAGATCGCCATGACGAAAATGTCATTATGATTAAGCCAGGTGATTGGATGAGAAAGTGGTAGATAGTGGGGTGAAGTTCTTGAAAAGGCGAGAGTTGATTTTGGAGTTCAAAACCTGATGTGTTTCAGTGATTCAACGAAGCACAAGGCTCATGAAAATGGAGAAAGTCATGATGACATTGTCGAAGGAGAGGATAAAATCTGTTAACTGCATATATGGCTGATTAACACATTTCTCCTGCTATATGGCTTCAACTTTTAACATTTCATGATCAGCACGTTTTCTGTTGTAACTACTATGATCTCAGTCGTTGTCAAACTTTCGTTGTTATCTCGTGTGTTGATCACAATGAAGCAATGTTGCATCTTAGTTGTTATAATAATTCTCTGTTTTGGCCAATTGTTACTGTTGATGATCTGTAAATCTCGTTTCTACTTCCTAATTTAAAAAGCCCAGTTGCTCTCTGGTTCACTGCCAATGTTCTTACCGACTCTTCTATTATCTGCAAAATATGATATTTTGCTTGATTTATTTTGCCCGTAAATTGTGTTATAAATTTTCTGTCTCACAGATATTCAAGGATTACGCTGAAATTAACCAAGTGACCAAAGAAGTCCGGAAGAGTGTTAATGGAAAATTTTTCTGGTTGATCTTCAAAGCCGCCGGTGGCATACTTCGTATCGACGACTTGTACATAGAATTATTCTGCAATTGCACACACGGTTAGCAATCTCATTTGCTCTTGTAGTTGGCCTTACTTTCCATTGGCCGAAATCCTGCCTTTCCTGTCATCGTCGCTCGATATAATGGAAAGCCTCGGAAGGACTCTTTCAGAGAGAAACGCTTTATAAAGTGTGAAATTCAAACTATATTTAGATATATATTTATGCGTCTGTGATTTGGATAAAACAAGTGCGTTTATTTGTTCTAGTTTTACTTAAAGTCTGTTTACTTATTTTTCTTTTCGTGTCTGATTGCAGTGTCATCAACTTTAACTCTTCCGACACACTCGATGCCAGGTACATAAAGGAAATATCTGATCTGTCAACTCAATTTGTAAATTTTTCACATTAGCAAGGTGCATCACTGGCTTGTCGCTCAATTTATCAGTGCACTCTCGTCGCTAATGGGTTATTTTAAGAAGTTAGGCTTTCATGCCTGATACTGGAACGCATTGAATTTGAGGTTCTCATTTCTCGATTTGGCTTTGGACTGATCAGTTTTCCCGACCATCGTGTTACAGGGTAAACGAGGCGTTGATGCTAACTTCCTAGTTTTCTTCGGTGCCCAATAACGCGACGTTGTTATAGAGGTATTTGTGTGGGCAAAGAACTACCATTTTAGAAAAAATTTTACTGAAAATAATGGTAAATGGTGACTTGTACAATGTACAATATGCATCACTGCAGTTGGCTAACTCATTGACCTAAGCGATTTTATGAGATACCTAACAGCATTTGCCTGAATTACTATATACGTGAGATAAAGCATTTGGTCCAAGCTTCTCCAACGTATTGCAATGTTTCACTCTATGAACGCTTTGTATATGAGTCTGACTGTCTAGAATTCATTGGATTTGAATCGATATTTTGCTGTTTTCCGATTATAGGGAATTCCTTGCATCCAACAACGATAACATACAACACAGGTATTGAAATTATGTGATAATGTTGATAGTCGTTCATTATCTTTCTTTCGCCTAAAATCCTTCCTTTTCTTTCGTGGTCGCTCGCTATACGAGCACTTCTGAAGGACTCTTGCTCAGAGAAAAGCTTTATAAATGGTCAGATACAAAGCAAAACATTTAGAGATTTATTTGCGCGTCTGTGGTTCATATAATTCAAGTCGCTTTATTTGTTTATATTTTCTATAATATCTAATATTATTAGTTTTGTTTACTTCTTTGTCTTTTCGTTTCTGATTGCAGAGTCTTCAACTTTAACGATTCCGACACACTCGATGCCAGGTACAAAAGGTAATATCAGTATCTTTTCCAACTCAATTTCTTTAATTTTTCGGCACTATCTTGTCACCTCAATTTATCCGTCTGCTCTCGTCATCGAAGGATTAAAGTGAGAAGGTAGGTTTCCGTGCCTGATTCTAAAAACGGATTTGAGGTTCTAATTTCCTGATAGGGTTATGGACTAATGTTCCGATCACCGAGGAAGCGTTATCGAGGCGTTGATGCTAACGTCCTAGTTTGCTTCGACGTCAAATCGCACTGCATTGTTATAGAGCATTTGTTTTGATTGCCTCTTTAGATGAAAGTTTTACTGCTATATGGTATTTGGTTATCGGTGCATGTAATTCACTATTATGCTTAACCATCACATAAGCGTTAGGGTTCATCTGACTGATCTTATTCACTAACATTTTCCTGAATTGCGGTATGGCCTAGACGTGAGATAAAGCAAATTTCGACCAGACTTCTCCAAGGGTGTACAATGTTTCGCTCTATGGTCGCTTTGTATAGGCGCCTGTATGAGTCTAGAAATCATTTGATTTGATTCAATGTTTTAGTCTTTTCTGTTACAGTGACTTCTCTACACCCAGCAACGAATACATACAACACAGGTATTGATCTATATGTTTTCTTTTTACTGTATAGTATACTTCAATCCTGATGCACCATTAAAGGATCGACGAATGCACTCTAAGTTACGTATCATTAAACTGGCTCCTGATCAACCATCACATCTTTTCCACGTTTCATATAATTATTATTCTACCTATCATAACGACTGTTTTTTTAACCAGCTCAACTACAGTTATTGCTCATTCTTACTTTAAAATACCCCCTTTTAGTTACCGTTCCGTGAATGTTATGTTTGTGTTTTTCTCAACTGAAAGTCTGGATTTAATTCTTTTCTGAAACATTTTTTGATTTGTTGAAATTTCTCGTGCTTTGTGATGTCAATGGGCTTTAAAATTTATGTGGCCGTCTTTGCACAATGTGGGCTCAAAGATAGCATTGCATTGAAGAAATTGAAGTTTATATTCATTATAAATTTGGTTCATCTGTTAGGATTTTGACCTAAGACTTTCATGATAGTTTCTTTAAAAAGTCGTAAATATCGATCCACGTTATGGCGTTTCTGAATTTGTAACTTAGACGAGTTGCTGCCTAAAGACAGAAAACAATCAGTGGAGGAGTAAGAGTAATACCTTTGAGGCAACGATAAGTACGTAGTCCCAGCGACTTGAACTTTGTAGGCTCGACTTCTACGGGCTTGCGTGTCCTGTTTATGCACTCATCATCTCAGCTCAGAAACTCATCAAAACTGCACAGTTAGTTTCACGGCCGTGGGGACTAGTCGTAACGTAGACTTTAAGATTGGTTGCATGGGTATATTAATGCTGTTGCTTGTGTGTATTTAACTTGAAGAACTCAAGACTAACCAGACATGCGACGAAAGTCTTTTTATTGACTACAATACATACAATAAATCATTCAATATGACGATGAAGGATGTCGATGGAGCGATATATCGCGAAGCAGTTCAAGCACTCAGATACAGCGCGGTTAACGGGTTCAAGTTGATGGCGTCTAAAGACGAGTTATACATCATGAATTTCACCTTGTTGAACATTTGTTCCGACAACTGGGAAATTGCTACCATCCATTTCAGAACGACATATGTAACAGAGGTTCAACTTGATGACGGAAAAATGGGGAATATCACGTGGGTTCGTGAGCTCTACATCATTTGAAGGGTTTTGTAGTCTTAGTTATAGCTTGCCAATACCTTAGGGGCTATTATGAAACATTTGCCCGGGGCATTTCTCTTCAAATCACTAGCATCTTAAAGATCATTGGAGCGAATCAAAGTGATTCATTAAAGATTATAAGTGAATAGGTTTATTAGATGGCCATGACGAAAATGTCATTATTGTTAAGCCAGGTGATTGGATGAGGAAGTGGTAGATAGTGGGGTGAAGTTCTTGAAAAGACGAGAGTTGAATTTGGAGTGCAAAACCTGATATGTGTTTCAGTGGTTCAACGGAGCACAAGGCTGATCAAAATGGGAGAAAGTCATGATGACATTGTCGTAGGAGAGGACAAAATCTTTTAACTGCATTTATTGCTGATTAACACATTGCTTCCTATATAAAAGGCTTCAAATTTTAACATTTCACCATGAGCACGTTTTCTGTGTCAACTACTATGATCTCAGTCGTTGTCAAAATTTCGTTGTTATCTCGCGTGTTGATCACAATGAAGCAATGTTGCATCTTAGTTGTTAAAAAATTCTGTTTCGTGGCCAATTGGTTACTGTTGATGATCTGTAAAATCTCTTTTTTTGTTTCCAGATCTAAACGCCCAATTGCTCTCTTGTTCACTGCCAATGTTCTTACCGACTCTTCTATTATCTGCAAAATATGATATTTTGCTTGAACTGATTTGTTTTGACAATAAATTGTGTTATAAATTCTCTGTCTCACAGACATTCAAGGATTACGCTGAAATTAACCAAGTGACCACAGAAGTCCGGAAGAGTGTTAATGGAAAATTTTTCTGGTTGAGCTTCAAAGCCGCCGGTGGCATACTTCGTATCGACGACTTGTACTTAGAATTATTCTGCAATTGCACACACGGTTAGCAATCTCATTTTCTCTTGTAGTTTGCCTTACTTACCATTGGCCGAAATTCTGCCTTTCCAGTCATCGTCGCTCGCTATATTGGAAAGCCTCGGAAGGACTCTTTCAGAGAGAAACGCTTTATAAAGTGTCAAATTCAAACTATATTTAGATATATATATTTATGCGTCTGTGCACATGATTTGGATAAAGCAAGTGCGTTTATTTGTTTCAGTTTTACTTAAGGTCTGTTTACTTCTTTCTCCATTCGTGTCTGATTGCAGAATTATCAACTTTAACGATTCCGACACACTCCATGCCAGGTACATAAAGGAATATCTGATCTGTGTCTTTGTCAACTCAATTTGTAAATTTTTCACATTAACAAGGTGCATCACTGGCTTGTCACTCAATTATTTATCAGTGTGCTATCGTCGCTGATGGGTCTAAATGAGAAGTCAGGCTTTCGTGCCTGATACTGGAACAGATTTGAGGTTCTCATTTCTCGATTTGGCTATGGTCTGATCAGTTTTCCTGACCATCCTGTTAGAGTAAACTAGGCGTTGATGCTAACTTCCTAGTTGGTTTCGGTGCCCAATAACGCGACATTGTTATAGAGGTCTTTGTGTGGGCTAAGAACTACCTTTTTAGAATAAATTTTTACTGAATATAATGTTAAATGGTGACTTGTACAATGTACATCACTGCTGTTGGCTAACTCTTTGACCTAAGCGATTTTTACCCATAAGGCCATCACTTGTGAGTTACCTAACAGCATTTGCCTGAATTACTATATACGTGAGATAAAGCATTTGGTCCAAGCTTCTCCAACGGATTGCAATGTTTCACTCTATGAACGCTTTGTATATGAGTCTGACTGTCTAGAATTCATTGGATTTGAATCGATATTTTGCTGTTTTCCGATAATAGTGAATTCCTTGCATCCAACAACGATAACATACAACACAGGTATTGAAATTATGTGATAATGTTGATAGTCGTTCATTATCTTTCTTTCGCCTAAAATCCTTCCTTTTCTTTCGTGGTCGCTCGCTATAGGAGCACTTCTGAAGGACTCTTGCTCAGAGAAAAGCTTTATAAATGGTCAGATACAAAGCAAAACATTTAGAGATATATTTACGCGTCTGTGGTTCATATAATTCAAGTCCCTTTATTTGTTCCTGTTGTGTATATTAGTTTTGTTTACTTCTTTGTCTTTTCGTTTCTGATCGCAGAGTCTTCAACTTTAACGATTCCGACACACTCGATGCCAGGTACAAAAGGTAAATATCAGTATCTTTTCCCAACTCAATTTCTTTAATTTTTTGGCACTATCTTGTCACCTCAGTTTATCCGTCTGCTCTCGTCTTTGAAGGGTTAAAGTGAGAAGTTAGGTTTCCGTGCCTGATTCTAAAAACGGATTTGAGGTTCTCATTTCCTGATAAGGTTATGGACTAATGTTTCGATCACCGAGGAAGCGTTATCGAGGCGTTGATGCTAACGTCCTAGTTTGCTTCGACGTCAAATTGCATTGCATTGTTATAGAGCATTTTGTTTTGATTGCCTCTTTAGATGAAAGTTTTACTGCTATATGGTATTTGGTTATCGGTGCATGTAATTCACTATGATGCTTAACCATCACATAAGCGTTGAGGCTCATCTGACTGATCTTATTCACTAACATTTTCCTGAATTGCGGTATAGGACCTGTACGTGAGATAAAGCAAATTTCGACCAAACTTCTCCAAGAGTGTACAATGTTTCGCTCTATGGTCGCTTTGTATATTGTATTGTATTGTATTTAAACATTTATAAAGCGCCTCTAGTAGGGCGAACCGTTCAGAGGCGCGTAAAGGCGCCTATATGAGTCTAGAAGTCATTTGATTTGATCAATGTTTTAGTCTTTTCTGTTACAGTGACT
Organism: Lumbricus rubellus; assembly: GCA_945859605.1. NCBI lineage: Eukaryota > Metazoa > Annelida > Clitellata > Crassiclitellata > Lumbricidae > Lumbricus > Lumbricus rubellus. The sequence goes on along the minus strand of OX243816.1, from coordinate 42,234,432 downwards.
TCTCTACACCCAGCAACGATTACATACAACACAGGTATGAATATATACCTTTTCTCTTTACTGTATAGTATACTTCAATCCTGATGCACCAAATGATCGATGAATGCACTCTAAGTTATGTATCATTAAACTGGCTCCTGATCAACCATTACATCTTTTCCACGTTTCATATAATTATTCTACCTATCATAACGACTTTTTTTTAACCAGCTCAACTACAGTTATTGCTCATTCTTACTTAAAAATACTCCCCTTTTAGTTACCGTTAAATGTCATGTTAGTGTTTTTCTCAATTGAATGTCTGGATTTAATTCTTTTCTGAGACTTTATTTGACTTAGATGGCGCGTTGAAAATTCTCGTGCTTTGTTAAGTCAATGAACTTTAAAATTTATGTGGCCGTCTTTGCATAATGTGGGCTCAAAGAAAGCATTGCATTGAAGAAATTGAAGTTTATATTCATTATAAATTTGGTTCATCTGTTAGGATTTTGACATAAGACTTTCATGATTAGTTTTTAAAAAGTCGTAAATATCGTTCCACGTTATAGCGTAAATGGTATTTCTTAATGTAACTTAAACGAGTTGCTGCCTAAAGACAGAAAACAATCAGTGGAGGAGTAAGAGTAATAACTTAGAAAAAACTATAGGTAGCCCTACGTAGTCCCAGCGACTACAGCTAATAGTAGGCTCGACTTTTACGTGAATGTGCGTCCAGTTTATGCGCTCATCATCTCAGCTCAGAAAGTCATCGAAACTGCACAGTTAGTTTTACGGCCGTGGGGGTACTAGTCGTAACGTAGACTTTAAGATTGGTTGCATGGGTATCTATAATGTTGTTGCTCGTGTGTATTTCACTTGAAGAACTAAAGACTAACCAGACATGCGACGAAAGTCTTTCTATTGACTACAATACATACAATAAATCATTCAATATGACGATGAAGGATGTCGGTGGAGCGATATATCGCGAAGCAGTTCAAGCACTCAGATACAGCGTGGTTAACGGGTTTAAGTTGATGGCGCCTAAAGACGAGTTATACTTCATGAATTTCACATTGCTAGACAAATGTTTCGACAACTGGGAAATTGGCTTCATCAGTGTTAGAACGACATATGTAACACAGGTTCAACTTTATGTCAGGAAAATGGTGACAAACACGTGGGTTCGTGAGCTCTACATCATTTCAAGAGTTTCTGTAGTCTTTTTCGTAGATTGCAATTAACTTTGGAGCTATATAAAGCATTTTTCTTATGACATGTTTCTTGAAATCACTTCTCCAGGTCACTGGCTGCTTAAAGGTTATGAAACGAATCTTTTTGATTCGTTCAAGATTATCAGGTGATGAAGTTCACTAGATGACCATGGCTAGAGTGTCGTCATGATTAAGTCAGGTGTTAAGACAAGTAAGTGACGGATGATCATGGGAGAAATTCATGACATAGCTGTAGGAGGACGAAAATCGTTCAGCTGTATATACTGTAGGCTAATTGAGTCATTGTTCTCGATTAATGCCTTCAATGATTGACATTTGATCATCGGTCTGTTTTCATTGGTATTTGTCTTCTCAATCGTTGTCTTACTATTCGTTGACATAAGTTTATGGTTTATTGGTTGCAATCTTATTTGCTGCCATAATTCTGTTTCGTGGCCAATGTTTTACTTATACTTACCTGTACATCTCGTGTCTTTCTAAACTACGCCGCTGATTGCTCTGTGCCAGTGCCAGTCCCAAGCCTGGATAAAGGAGGTGGGCGAAGCTAATGAGCTTCTTAATCACACAGTGTCGTTAAACTAAAACTGCTTCTCGTTAATTTCTCTTTCCTGATCTAAAAGCGTATTCGCTCTATATTTCACTGCCAATGGTCTGAACCATTCTGCTTTATTCTCTGTGAAACGTGATATTTTGCTTGAAATTGTGTTATTGTCAGTATTTAAAAAATCTTTCTGTCTCACAGACATTCAAGGAGTACACTGAAATTAACCAATTGTCCACCGATGTCGGACAGAGAGTTGTTGGAGATGATTTCAAATTAATCATCAAAGCCGCCGGTGGCGTACTTCGTATCGACGACTTGTTTATAGAACTATCTTGCAATTGCACACACGGTTAGTTGACTTGTACAATGTATAGGTCAGAAGTTCGTGTTTACTTGTTATGAAATTTCGTTTATGCCTTTTGGGAAGCAATGCCGTTCGGACGTATAACCAGGAATGCGCTTATAAATTTTTATAAGTTGCAAAAATCTCTTAGCGATGCATTATCGCAGTTTGCACCGCTTTACCTGACCATTCGTAATATTTAGGATATGTTATTAATCTTTCTTGCAACACGTGAGAGACTTCGCTATCCTTTAAGCCAAGGAAGCAATTTCAGCTGTATTTTATAGACTTAATTTTATTTCTTGTAAGCCATGTTTTGTGCACGGTGTCAGTCAGCATGAATCTCTTTCGCGTCTGTTTGTTTTTCTCGACATAAGACGATTCCCTGAAAATTTATATGATGACATTGATGAAATGATCGCAATAGTAGTACGTGAGTGCACCAATGATAATATTTATATGAGCAATTGCATTTCATAATTTTAGTAAAAATAATTTCAAGTGATATCTATTTCAAATATTACTACTTTGGTCCTAGTGTCTCAATTGGGTATTACTCCGAAGTTTCTTTGTGATCTTATTCTTCGCCGCACTATGCCAATTCGCTGCATCCTCTTAGATCTTCTGATCGGCTGGACCTTTCTTTCTTCTTCCCGCGTCAAGACCGCCCTGGTTCAATCCTCTCTGGTGGTCTTTCCTTGATCTTTATCTCGTCTTAAATCCTTCCTTTTCTTTCATGATCGCGTCAGAAGGGCTCTTTCCGAGAGAAGCGCTTTTTTGTGAATGGTCATATCAGTGGTGTAGTCCTAAAATATGAAGTGGGGGAACGCTCAAAATGAAGTGGGGGAACGCTCTTTATAATAATATTAGTAGTGGTAGTATTAGTATTAATATTCCATTATCCCTGGAAAAAAGTGGGGGGGACGGCGTCCCCCCGCGTCCCCCCCCACTACACCACTGGGTCATATACAAAACAATGTATTTAGATATGCATTTCTGCGTCTGTGGTTTGGCCTATTTGTTTTTATTTTAGATAACTTGTGTTTACTTCTTTTCCCTTTTCATTTCTAATTGCAGAGTCATCAACTTTAACAATTCCGACACACACGATTCCAGGTACATAAAAGTAATATAATTATCTTTGACAACTCTATTTCTTTTATTTTGCCACCGAAGAGGACTACACAAGATGTTGATGCTAACTTCCCAGTTTGCTTCGATGCCAATGTAATTGTACATCATCAGAAAGTTCAGGATGGGTTTTAAATCTTTCTAGCTTCATTTGCGCGATTGCGTTAACTAACTAACTAAATAAATAAAAAATAAATAAATAAAGTTGCATAAAAATAAAATAACGGAATAAAACGACACGAAAAAACCGGAAAACCACGTTTTAAAGAAAATGCTACGATGCATCTTTGTGATCTTATACTTCGCCCCTCTCTCTGCCTCTTCGCTGCGTCGTCTTGGATACTGTTATAGGGGTTCGTAGACCCCCTCTGTATGGAATGATCTTCCTCCTTCATTTTGTTTTATTATCCTCTGGTCGTGTTTCCTTATCATTCTCTCACCTATAATCTTCTTATTAAAGGCTCTTGCTGAGGAAAGCGTTTTTATAAATGGCCACGGACAATGCAATACAATACGGCACAATGCAATACAGTGTGATAGGCCCTACAATATATTTAGATTCATGCGTCTGTGAGTTAGATAATAAAAATGGGTGTGTTTATTTATATTTTAAAATTAAACTTAATTCTTTCCCCTTTCGCTTCTCATTGCAGAGTCATCAACTTTAACAAATCCGACACACTCGATGCCAGGTATATAAACTAAAATTTCAATGGGTAGCTACCTTTGCGAACTGAGTTTCTTTATGTGGCACTTCTTCAACGATTGATTTAGTTTCGAAGTCAATTTATGAGTTTACTCTCGTCGTTGGTTCAAAGTGAGAAGTCTGCACACATTCTGACCTGGCAATGGAATAATCAGTGGTCCTATCCACCGTGAAAGACCATGCGAGGCGTTGATGCTAACTTCCCAGTTTGATTTGGTGCCCAATAACACTGCATAAGTGATTATTGGCATTATTTTGTCTGAGCTAAGCATTGCCTCTTTAGATGAGCGTTATTTTGAATGTAATTTGGTAAATGGTCACTTGTACATCACTGTGATGTTTAGCCGTCTCTTAAGGGTTAAGACTCATCCGGTTGAACTTAACTACTAACATTTGCCTGAATTAGGATACAATCACGTGAGATAAAGTAATTTTATCAGGCTTCTCCAACGGATTAGATTTCACCATTTGAACGCTTTGTAGGCCTATATGAGACTAGATGTCATTAGATTTTATTCGATGTTTTGCTGTTTTTGATTATAGTGACTTCTTTACACTCAACAACGATAACACACAAAACAGGTATGGAAATAAGTGTAGACTAGTGTTTGCTGTTTATAAATTTCACCTTTGGTTAGCAATGCTATTCTGACCTGTAGTCAGTAATAATTTATGTTCAGAGCATATTAGATGCAGTGTAAATGTCAGCAACGTAGCCTATTGCCGCCGCTTTTCCTGAGCATCAGAAAGTTCAGGATGGGTTTTAAATCTTTCTAGCTTCATTTGCGCGATTGCGTTAACGGACTAAATAAATGAAGAAATAAATTTACATACAAAATAAAATAACGGAATAAAACAACACGAAAAAAACGGAAAACGACGTTTTTCAGAAAATAATAATGAAAACCAAAAAAGTTTTGAACAACTACGCTACGAAGTATCTTTGTGATCTTATACTTCGCCCCTTTTTGCCTCTTCGCTGCGTCCTCTTGGATGCTGTTATAGGGGTTGACCCTTAGGTCCCCTACTAAGGACGGCCATATTTCAATTCAAATCATTTGCCTTTATAGGCCCCCTCCGTATTGAATAACCTTCTTCTATCATTTCGTTCTATTTTCCTCCCTGGTCGTGTTTCCGTGTCATTCTCTCGCCTATAATCTTCTGAAAGGCTCTTGCTGAGGAAAGCGTTTTTATAAATGGTCACGGACAATGCAATACAATGCGGCACAATGCAATGCAATGCGGCACAATACAATGCGAAGCAATGTATTTAGATATTTATTCATGCGTCTGTGGTTGGATGATACAAAATTAATGGTTGCATTTATTTCTTTAAAAAAATTAAGTTTAATTCTTTCCCTTTTCGTTTCTCATTGCAGGCAGTTCAGAGTCATCAAGTTTAACAAATCCGACACACTCGATGCCAGGTATATAAACTAAATGTGTATCTGCCTTTGCGAACGGAGTTCATTTATTTTGCACTTCTACAGCGAGCTGATCGTAATCGTAAACTCGAGATTTCTAAAGTGCTACTCGAAAGCCAAGCGCTGGCACCAGCTTATTGACGAGCGCTGCGTTGAGTTGGAAGGATTGTCCGTGAGAGTAGTCCGTGGTGGATCCGGAAGGTTGCAGGTTCGAATCCACATCATGCTGCCACGTTGGGAGTATACAGTTATCATGAGCAAGTCCGTCACTCGCAATTGCTCATGCGTTTCGGCGTGAAACTCCGATTCAGTGTCCGCGCTGTTACAGTAGTCGGGAACGCCTCTCAGTAGAAACATTGGGCGCTATAGCCAGTGCTCATACATACACGAACACACTATCGTAGCATCGGCATATAGCCTAAGAGTGGGCGACCAATTATCTCCGTCATTGTCTCATATTGCCATCTACTGAGTCTGTGCATGGCAAGCATGCATGGTGACATTGGTGAGTATATGCTCGTTATGATTAAGTTGACTGTCGCTCATCATAGCCGGCGAATAAAGAATGCACATTCATATTATTGTTGCTTGCTTTTATTTGCCTTCAAGAAACAACGACTTCCGTACCGTGCGACAAAGGTCTACTTGCTGATTACAAAACATATCCGGATTCGTTTGAAATGAGGATGAGAAGTGACGATGGAGTGACGTATCCTGAAGCGTGGAAAGCGCTGAGATACAGTGAAGATAACGGGTTGATAATAATGGCACAGGAAGACCAGCTATTCAACATGAGCTTCATCTTAAAGAATTGCAACGGAACATGGAAAATCAACTCGATCGGTTTCAACACGACGCGTTCAAAGCACGTTCAACTGGAAGTTGAAACGAAAGTGGAGCAAAAATGGGTTTGTTAAGATTTTTACTTTTATTACTCTTTTTCTTAGGTAATTGAGTCCCACACTCCGATTCATCATCATCATCATCATCATCATCATCATCATCATCATCATCATCATCATCATCATCATCATCATCATCATCATCATTATCATCATCATCATCATCATCATCATCATCATCATCATCATCATCATCATCATCATCATCACCACCACCATCCACCACCACCACCACCATCATCATCATCTATGGTTTGGTGTCAGGTCGGGAGCGCCTCTGAGGAGTTCTCTTGAAGTGGCGCTATATAAATGTTCAATTACAATTACAATTACAATCATCATCATCATCATCATCATCACCATCACCACCACCATCATCATCATCATCATCATCATCATCATCATCATCACCACCACCATCGTCATCATCATCATCATCATCATCATCATCATCATCATCATCATCAACACCCATCCACCACCACCACCGCCGCCGTCGTCGTCGTCGCCGCCGCCGTCGTCGTCGTCGTCATCATCATCATCATCAAGAACCAAGGGACCAGTGCCCGTAGGTGCCCGCTGCTCTCCTCGTTATTCCTCGCCATTTTTGTCTCTTCAGGACCGCTTGTGTCAGGTCTTGTATTGACGCTCCGCACCAGTCTGTTATGTTGTCCAATGTCCAGTCATTCCTTGTGTGGTCTATCCATCCTTTTGACTACCTCCATTCTTTCGAACATCACCCTCTTTTCCGATTACTTAGACCTACTAAGTTGTGCTCGATAGATTTCCGCGTGGCATAAACTCATTATCGAGTGCTACATGTGTATATATAGAATCTGAAGGAATATTCAAAGATGTTACAGCGTAAATTTATGCAATGAAAAACAACTTTTTGTTTTTCAAAATCATTGTAGAGCGGCCAAAGCGGTTTTCGTCTTGGATGAGGAAACTCATCTACTGCTAGTTAAAATCATTGTTAAATACGTCTCGTCGTAAAATTCATTTATGATCTCCGATTAAAAATTATTTTTTAATTACCTTCGTGTTTCTCCTGTTGGTTGTTGTCATTTCGTTGATTGGTTCCGATGCAAGAATGTTAAACCTGATTTGCCGCGCACGGGTAAACGGGAGACAAAGGCACATAATGCTTCTTGAGGCATCTGTATGCTACTTCAGTTTTATCTCGTGCTATTTACTGTTTAGTGCACGTTTAAAATTTGTAAATAGTTGCCACTTATAACAGCCCTTTCACACCTTTCTGCGTAATTTTTTTCAACTCGCTGCCTGTTTAAAAAAAGTATTTTTCTGTCGAGCAGTTCTTCGACGACTACCTTAAAATGAACGATGTGTCCACGGAGTTCACCACGCAACTGAAACTGCCTGAAAATGAATTCCAGTTAGTCTTCAACTCCACCGAAGGCAGACTCATCATCGCCGACTTGTATATCGATCTATTCTGCAGCTGTGGACACGGTTAGTTCACTGAATTGGTTGGGTCTTTTGAACTGGAACGGAGATTCAGATTGTGTTCTAACAATTGATACATGTGTTCTGAGAGTTTGAACGAAGTCTCGTGCGTAAAACAAATGTCAGAAATATTCTTTGTGCAAAATGTGGTTTTTAGATTTTGCATGCACTATCGCTTTGGAATAGCATTCAATAGCCTATATGTCAATATTGTGCTACTAGCCTACTTCTCGAGATTTGTTCGGAATGGTTTTAAGAGTGTGCATAATATTCATAGAGCACTTTTAGGGAATCTCTCTATATCATTTGTAATATGGCTATTCAGGACACCTATGGAGTGAGCTATAGCACAATTTCTGAACTTTTGTTACAGATATCAACCTTCCAACGAAAGTGTATGGTGAGTTTTACAGCTGAGAAGCTTAATCGATGATATGATTTAAAACTAGATTCTCTCACGGATTGCTATAACCTATAAGGCGATCATCGTTAGACGCTTTTCGTATCACGCCGGCGGTGTAGGCCTAATATGAATTATTAAATTTGAATTGATGTTTTAGTTTTCGGTGGATTATATAAACGGAGACATCTTTGCCTCTGAAGTCCCCAACATACCTGAATCCTGTTAGATATATAGAAACTGATGATTTTTTATTGTCTTGTTCTGTGAAGTTCAGTTTCGATACAATATGCAAGTACTGTGGTGTTTCAATGCGCTGGGTAGGCTACATTCAAAACATCTATTCCATTTTTTAATATTTGATCATACCAGACAATTATTGTGAGCCTGCTAAACTAAAATTCTTGCTCATAGTTCAATCGTCAAACAGTAATTCATTGCACTCGATCAATGGATTGATTATTTTCACTGACGTTGAGTCTCTCCCTTTCTCTCTCTTTTTCTCTTTCCTCTTTTTGTCTTATTCTGCCTCTTTTTGTATGTTCTCCCTTTCTCGCGTGAGTTAATCTGTGTTTTGGATATTATGTTTCTGTTTTACATTTTCGTTTCGTTTCTGATTACAGAGTCATCAACGTTAACGACTCCGACACACTCGATGCCAGGTACATGAAAGAAATAATTATGTCTATCTTTGCCAACACAATTTCTTTATTTAATTTGGTCTCTAACTTTCGCGTTAAACGTCACGTTGACTTGTTCGCTGTTCATTGTGAAAGATGGATGCGTAGTTATTTGTACAGAAACTGCCTCTTTACAAGAACACTTTATTTTTCTGAATGTTAATGTTACTAAATGTCATCACTATGATGTTTGCCCATTACTTAAGAATCATCCTGCTAAACTTTACCATGAACATTTGCAGAATTACGGTATACGTAGGACAGAGCCTTTCGATCAGGTTTTCCAACAGATTACCATACATCGCAATGTTTCACTTGAGGTGATGAACCATGGACGCTTTGTATATGAGTCTGACTCTAACGTATTATAGGCTATAAGTTATTTTCAAGATATGTATCAATGTTTTGCTGTTTCTATTACAGTGACTTCTTTGCCCACCGGAACGATGACATACAACACAGGTATAGAAATATTACGTTTTGCTTTTACTGTAGGGCCTAACCTTCAATCCTGATGAATCCCAGGATCTACAAATGCGGGTAACAATTTGTATCGTTGTCTGGATCCATCCAATCATCCCGTTTCATAATCTTCTGAATTTCACAACTTGTGCGCTTACTTAATCAGTTAATCTTGACTAAACTTCTTGATTATTGTTGCACGTAGTTAATTATATTTATTGTAATCCGAAACGTTGTTTATCGTCAATTAGTTAGGTATGTATAATCATGTAGATTGTGTATATTTGGTTTCAAGAACTAAAGACTAACACACCGTGCGACGATATTCTTCTTATTGACAACAATTCATACCAGCAGAAATCGTTCGAAATGACGATGAAGGATGTCGATGGAAAGACATATCCTGATGCAATACTAGCGCTCAGGTACAGCGTGGGTAACGGGTGGCAAACGATGGCCCCTAAGGACGATGTATACATCATGAAATTCACATTGCTAGACATATGTTCCGACAACTGGGAAATTGGCACCGTCCAGTTCAGAACGACATATGCAACGCAGGTCCAACTTGAAGTCGGAAAACTGAAGTACACGTGGGTTCGTATGCTCTACAATCTACATCATGTCAAGGGTTTTGTAGCCCTTATTGTAGATTGCGAATACCTTAGGCTAGCATATAATAACTTTCGTGCGATTTTCCACGGGAGATTTTTCTTCAAATCACTTGTGGCGAGCGTTTAAAAGATCACGGCACCAAATCAGAGTGGTTTAGTCAATGTACAATTGTACATGTATCTATATAATTCTGTTTCATAGGTCGATTGTTGCGTTTAGTCATTAGTAGGCCTAAAATCTCATTTCTCGTTCTTGATCTAGCAGCTAGTTCGCTGTCAGTGGTCTGACTGATTCTGTCTTTACATGTAAACGGTGACATTTTGATTGAAATGGTTTCATTCGCCAGTAATTTCTTCTTAATATTTTGTTTACTCAGATATTCAAGGATTATACTGAAATGAACCGAGTGAACAAAGCAGTCGAAAAGACTGTTGTTGGAAATGCTTTCCAGTTAGATTTCAAAGCCGCTGGTGGCCTACTCCACATCGACGACTTGTCAATAGAGTTACTCTGCAACTGCAGTAAACACGGTTGGTTGACTAATGTGTCTGCATCAGAAGCTAGACTAGTGCTTGCTGGTTATATGATTGCACCTTTTTTATTAAGCAATGCCATTCTGACCTATACTCAAGAAAATATTCATCAATTATTTTATACGCAGCAACGCACTCTACCCGATCATCCGCCTGTTTCACTCTATCTAGACCCCCGATCACTGCAAGGTTTTAAACCATATCCACCATAGTACCAAGTCTTTGGAATAGGCTCTTGTCAGTAGAAGCACTCTATAACCAGTCAAATACAAAAAACAACATGCTTAGATATATATATACATTTATTTGCATCTAAGTTAGGTAATAAAATGTTTATTTGTTCATTTTTTAAACTTGAGTTCTGTTTACTTCTTTCGTTTTTGATTGCAGAGTCATCAACTTCAGCGACTCCGACACACTCGATGCCAGGTACACAAAGGAAATATGACTCTATCCTTGTCAACTCAATTACTGCAATATTGCACGAGCGTAGAGCCGCAGGGTGGCCTCCTGATAGCTAGACCCACCACGGAGAAATTGAGAATGCTCTTCGTTGCATGGTAGTGGTACTAGAAAGAGGGACAAGGTAGTCACCACGGGTAGCTCAGCGGCGGCCCAGCGAAACGGATCATGGTCCTTTCTTGGCCACCGAGAAAGACCACGCGAGTCGTTTGCGCTAATTTCCTAGTTTTGATGTGGTGTCAAAATAATGATACTGCTTCGGGCCAGAGAGGATTGTTTTCGAGCGAACAGCTGTCCATTATTTTAGACGAAAGTTTTACTGAATGAAATTAAAGTTGTGTATGGTTACCCATCACCTACGACTCGTCTCTTTCAGCTTACTTACCAACCGTTATGTGAATTGTTATATCCCTGAGATGATGCATTGTGGCCTGACGTCTCTAACAACATTTATAATATTTCGATCATCGGAATAGACTCTGTGCGCAACGCTGTTGGTTCTATCGTAGTTATGAGATTTTATTCGATGTTTTATTGCATTCGATTTCAGTGACTTCTTTGCCACCAATAACGATAACTCACAAGAAAGGTATGGAAATTGGATATTAAATTAGTATATTTTCGTTTTTTTCGTCTTCTTAACATGTTGAATTATTCTAGTTTACTAATGGCGAATGGAATTGTGTTCATTTAAACTGGCTAGGTGGCTAGATTATTTCAAATAACCTACTAGATAACGCGAAGCACCATATTTAAATCAGCTAAACAGAAACTTTTGCTCGTAGTTCATTCATTGTACAGCAAAACTTGCTCGGGATCAAATGTCCCATTCAGTTTCTTTCGGCTTATAATATAATATGATTACATGTATTGTATAGTTATAATGTGAATATTGAAACGAATAGCCTACTTTTCAGTTTTACTTATATAGAAAGTGAATCGTCAACCGTAACAGCTTTGAGAGTAGGTAGCAAAAATGAGCTATTGGTATAGGAGTCTGCTCTGATGCTGCCCAAATATTACTTTTCTGGTTTATGATATTGTTTCTTAGAGAATGTTACACCTACTGACCCCATATTTGAGAAGCCGACGGTCTGTGTGTGTGTGTGTGTGCGTGTGTGTGTGTGTGTGTGTGTATGTGTGTATGTTGCGAGATACGTAAATTTCTCTGAAGATCTGAAGGAATTGAAAACGAGATGGATATAACATGTTAGGCTTTAGTTACAAATTTGAAAACGTATTAATGTTTTCATCGTTTGAATACCTGGGTTTGAGTTTTTCCGATGCCCACGCAGAGTTAGATGGCATTTAATGAAACTGCCGAATCAATCATCTGTAAAATCGTATAGGACAATTGACATGGCCGTCTTAAAAAAACTGCGATCTCAATCAATCAATCAAATCAAATCAATCAAATACCATTTATTAAGGCAACAACCGTTGCACATTGATCAAGACAAAACAAAACAGAATAATAGCATTAACATTAATGATTAACATAACAGAAAGAATAAACAGCGTATCATAAGAATAACATACAAGTGAGATAAGGCTTGACACTGCATCTCGAATACAGCATTGAACTCAAAGCCAGTTAGATTTTATATTTAGTTAACGGTAAGTTGGATAATGCGAGTGTGTTTATGTGTTCCTGCTTTTTTGCAAAAGTTCTGTTTAGCCTACTTCTTTCCACTTTCATTTCTCATTGCAGAATCATCGACTTTAACGATTCCGACACACTCGCTACCAGGTAGGCCTACATAAAGGAAACACGAGTCAATTTATGAGTATGCTGAAGGTTAAGGCAGGAAGTTTGACTTCCTTGCCTGATACTGAAACGTATTTGGGGTTCTCATTTTCTGATCTTGCAGCCAGGCTACCGAGCAATAACACGCGAGACGTTTATGCTGAATTCTTAGCTTTGCTGCGGTGTTTAAATAATGTCACTGCTTCGTGGCCAGACAGGGTTGTTTGAGTGAACAGCTGTCTATTTTAAATGAAAGTTTTATTGAATGGAATTAAAGTCGTGTATGGTTGCCTATCACGTGAGAACTGATGCCTTTCAGCTTACCAACCGTTGTGAAATTGTTATATCCCTGAGATGATGCATTGCGACCTGACTTCTCTAACAAATTATAATATTTTCCCTCGAGGTGATCAATGATCATCGCTGTAGACTCTGCGCGACGCTGTTGGTTCTATCGTATAGTCATGAGATTTGATTCGATGTTTTTATTGCTTTCAATTTCAGTGACCTCTTTGCCACCAATAACGATAACTCACAACCAAGGTATGAATATTAAAATAAGTAGATATTTACGTACTCTTGACGTCTTGAATTCTAGGTTCAATGATTGCGAATTAAGTTATGTTTCATTAAACTGGCTAGATGCCAAACAACTGTGGTAGTTTCAAATATCCTACCATAAATTATCATGCGATTGAAATGCCTCATTAAATCAGTTGAATAAAAATAAAAATAGAGTGGTCCCTTTTTCTAACCGCGAAAGGCATCGATGAGTAAAAACGTATTATTTTGTCTTCAGTTCTGTCGCCATGGCTTTACTGGGCCGCTGCTCGGTCTGCTCCCTAATCGACGCATCGAAAAGAGCTTTATTCATTCAATGAGTGAATTTTCATTAAGTGCATTTTGTGTAACGCCTCTTCAATGGGAATACTCAGAGGCGATATGCGATACCAAAGATACTTACTGTGCTGTAAGTGGAAAATGAGCATTCAATGACTAAGTTCAAAATTGATACGTGTTTATATTTATCTTCCAGAATCAACGACTAACAAACCGTGCGACAGCAGTCTTCTTCCTATTGACTACAATACTTACAATAAATCGTTTGAAATGACGATGAAAAGTGACGAAAGAGTAATACATGCTGACGCAATACAGGCACTCAGAGGCAGCGTCGATGACGGGTGGAACACTAATGCACGTGAAGACGAGCTATTCGTCATGAATTTCACCTTGCTTGACATCTGCTCCGACGACTGGGAACTTTTGACCGTCAATTTGAGAACGATATTTGTAAAGCAGCTTCAACTGGAAGCCGAAAATATTAAGAACTACTCATTGGTTCGTTAACTCTGGATTATTTTCGGGTTTCCTTGCTATCGCTATGGCACATGTTTTCTGAATTCCAAAACTGCTACTAAGAAGCCATTCGTAGGTTAGCGTCTTATTAAAGAGCGTGGCACTGAGTTGCAGGGTTCTTTTGAGATGTCAAGTGATGAACAGAGTTCTGTTGTGTGACGACCGCAGAAAGAGAGAGAGAGAAAGAGAGAGACAGACAGAGACAGACAGAGAGACAGACAGACAGACAGACAGAGAGAGAGAGTGAGAGAGAGAGAAAGAGAGAGAGAGAGAGAGAGAGAGAGAGAGAGAGAGAGATGCAGAGGCATTTATATTGCGGGTTTTGTTTAGTCGTTTAGAAAATCGTTTTTCATTGTTGATTCAGCGGACCATTCGCTCACCAGGTCGCTGTCAATGATCGACCTATAAGATGTTGCTGAGGTTACTTGGAATTGTTTTATTCAGGTGTAGATATTTTTCTGTTTTCGTTTCACACAGATATTCGATGACAGCTTTGAATTGAACACAGTGAACATCGTGGTCCGAAAGACTGTCGCTGGAAAGGATTTCCAGTTAGTCTTCGAAGCCGTCGGTGGTCAAATCCACATCAACGACTTGTTCATAGAATTATTCTGCAACTGCACAAACGGTTGGTTGACTAAAGTTAGACCTATGTAAAAGTGATTTTTCTCTCATATTTTTCATATTTGCAGTGCAGCAGGTCTTTAACGAAGAAGTAACAAGGAGAGGTCTATTAGAAATGTCAAGCATGTTGTGTTTTGAGATTGTGTACGTGTGTAGTTGTCTCTGTGTGTGATGTCTAACGTGAATGGGATTATGTCATGACTTCTTTTTACCTGTGATTAGCTTACTTTTCCAAAAAGTTTAAATTCTGTTTACAGAGACGTCGATCTTGACAATTCCGACACATTCCATGCCAGGTACGGAAAGCAAAGGTATGAAAGTCCCTATGCTAAAATGGTTTAATTAAAATGATAAGCTGAGTTCTGTTTTGCATATTGCAACGTACGTGGGACCCACGTTCTCTCAGCCGGCAGAGTGATCGAAAATCACGGACTAAGATCATTGCAAGAGTTGAGGGTAAGGTCCTTGTTTACGCCTGCTCCTAATAACGATGCATGGTTATAGAGATAACTGGGAGAGCCAACAATTAGCTGCCTTTCTAAATGAAAGTTTTAATGAATATTTAAGTAACAGTATTGCCGATCACACAAGACTCACCTGGCTGAACTTACCCAATCCCTGAGATAATGCATTTCGATCAGACGTCTCCAGCTGATTACAATTGCTTATATCTCTTGAGGTGATTAATCTTACAATCAACAGACGCTTTGTGCATGTAGCAATCGCTACCATGAAAGTCATTGGGTTTCATTCGATGTTTTTTTTCGATTGCAGTGACTTCTTTGCCTCCAGAAACGATAGCTTACAAGACGGGTATGGAAATCGATCAATTTTTGTTTAGGCTATAATTATTGCGCCCTCCAAATGTGCTGATCTCCTGTTTCGCTGATCGCGCGTATTGTTACGAGTTACCCAAACTGGATTTATCGAGCATTTTATGCATGTGCAAATGTTTTTCCTATACCACACAGTGCATTATATTTGCTAATTGTTCATTTCCAATATGACACAACTTCCGCTAGAGCAATGCATTCATTCACTCACTTTGGGCGAGTAGTAGATATTCTAATGCAACTCAATCATTTGATATTAACTTTTATTGTACATGAAATGTCACCCATTGAAACTGTGAAACCAGCTAGAGATAATTAGTTGGTGAGATAAGAATTTCACGCAGTCGAACTGTTAATATTTTTTACTAGTGTTCGAGATATATGTTAATTAAAATTGGTTCTCCTATAGGCCTAGTGACCAAATTCGAGAACCATTCGAGTATGCGTGATGCGACATAGTACGTAACTCCGAAAACTTTAACGAATTGAGAACTAGGTGGAAAGGCGCAATGATTATTGTTCCGGATAACCCTTAAAACCAAAGTGACATTAGAGAATTAGTTATGTATACATTTGTTTGGGTGTGCGGGCGCGTGCTTATGTCTGTTCGCAGCAATGAGTTTATTTTGTTCCAGTTTTCCACATCACTTGTTTGGTTCTTTTTTTCTGATTACAGAGACCGCTACCTTAACGCTGCCGACACATTCCATGCCAGGTACAGAACTCAAAAGAAAAGTTTACCATCCAATAATTTCAGATCAATTAAACTAATAAATGTACACCTCATTTCCCTATTGGAACGTATGTGATCTCGTTTGCTGAATTGATAATCAAGTTATTAAAATTTAATGGTCTTCATCCCGAGGACGAGCAGCTCAGTAGACGACGGTCACGTGCTACATATGTAGTTTATTACGGTACCTAATTACTAATTAGACTGCGCGCTGATAATAAAGTTCTGTGTGCACGTAAAAGTCGCTCTGTAAATGAACATTTGAATGAAATTATAAGGTTAGTTATTCATCACAACATGTTTTCCCATCACCTTGAACACATCTGGGTGAACTTACCCAATTCCCATCAACTGTTATCTGAATTATGGATACCCTGAAACAGTGCATAATGCATATCGACCAGGCTAACTCAACAGATTTCAGTAGGCCTATTTCACTTGAAGCGATTATACTCGATGAACGTTTTGTGCAATAGTCCAACAGCACTAGAGAAAACGTAAGATTTTAATCGATATTGTATTGTTTTTGATGATTGTTAGTGACTTCTCTGCCACAAACAACGATGACTCACAAGACAGGTATGAAATTAATTTACATTTATTGGGTATTCTTGAAACGTGTTATACTCCGGTGTCGTTTATTGTCTGTAAATTATTAGTGATGCGATATGCTCCAAAAATGTTAAGGCGTCGAGTATACGTACAGTAGGCCTATAGAAGAAGAGTGGGCTGTACAGAAATTGTTCCGCTTAAGGCCGACATGCAGAACTATCGCCGTATCGGAACATTTCTTATATAACTATTATGGATCTTGTGCACAATAGGCCTATATATTATATACATGTACACTGTGTCCGGAAAAAAAGGGACCCATTTTGTAAATATGAAAATAAATAGTAAATATTCATCGATTTTTACAATTCAAACACCATTTTAATCCTGACATATTTGTCTAATATTGGTGAAAATATAAAAGTTTCAGTCACAACAATGACGTCATAATGACGTCATTTGCATAAAAATGCATTTATCCGGCTATTCATGCATGATTTCGGTTGATATTGGCTCTTGGTAAAACAGAAATCCATGTAAGGAATGAAAATAAATGCAGCTTATTAAAGGGATTGCCCGCTCTATGAAAAAAGTCGTGCCTGATATCCTGGAATATTATAGCCTACACATTTCAACAAAATGGTGCTTCAGCTCGTGCACCGAGTTCGTCAAAATGTTGAACTGTTGACTAATGAGACTCGGATTTCATTCCTCTTAATTCTTTGGCCGATAAACGGCCGCCCGCTTAAAACCCGCTGATAATAAGATTTGGAGACTGATGGAGAAGGTGTAGGCTACAGGACAAGGATAAGAGACATTGAAGAACTTCGTGAGCGAATTGTTAATGCCTGCTGTGGAGGATTTTGATGCGCTGGTTATCGATGCTGCTGTTGGCTATTAGCGCGACCGTTTTGAAGCTTACGTTGAGGCCAAAGGTGTACACTTCGACCACAAATTAATTCAGATATAAAAATTAAATTAAACTTACATTTATTATTGATAAATTACATCATAAAAATATTGAAATTTGTGATGATTTTGCGCATTTATCTCTTAAATTTGACTTTTTGTGCAAATGACGTCATAATGACGTCATTATTTGGACTGGAACTTTTATATTTTTACAATTGTTAGACAAATATGTTAGGATAAAAAGGGTCTTTGAATTGTGAAAATCGATTAATATTTACTATTTATTTTGATATTTAGAAAATGGGTCCCTTTTTTTCCGGACACAGTGTATAAAAATTGTATATATCAACATTTACATGTAGTTACACATTCAAAATGGCATAGATATTTGTGTGCAATTCATAGCGAGAATTTCATTCCCTTGTGATGCCTTAACAGAGTTAATTGTTATGAAGAATATTGCTACTTTCTTGTTAGGTCTAACGTACGAAAAATTGATTTTATTTGATTTGACGTTAAGTGTAACAATAGCAAGAGAATTGACATTTGCCCCTTGGCTTCCTTAGCCTAACCATCGGTGAGCACGATGTGCTATTAGGGACTTCAGTTTCGCAGCTTCGGCATTATCGATTTCTCAATAATCGTCTTGTCTTCCCATCGAAAGTTTGCGGAGAGTTTTGAAACTGTTAGGTGAACTCGAAACCTATAGTATGTTCAATCGCTATCTGCAACTTCGTATTGATTTATATATTTAATTTGCAGAATCAACAACCATCAAACCGTGCGACAAAAATCTACTTATTGACTACAACAATTACGAAAAATCATTTGAAATGACGATGAAAAGCGACGGTGGAGCGACAGATTCTGACGCATGGCAAGCACTCAGATACAGCCCGGTTAACCAGTGGATGAGGGTGTCTCGTAATGAGCGGATATTCACCATCGAATTCACCTTGCTAGACAATTGTTCCGACAACTGGGAAATTTCCACTATCAATTTCACGACACTTGCAAAGCAGGTTGAACTTGGAGGCGGAAATATGGAGAATTACACATGGGTTCGTGAAGTCCGCATCTTTGAAGAATTTATTTATCGTTTTTTTTATTATTTTTTAAATTATTTTTTCTTTATTCTGAATACCTAAAGCGCTACTCAAAAATCATTCTCTTCGATGTTGCAAGCGTTCCTTGCAACGAGTTACGGGGTCGTTAAAATAGGCTACACCAACTGAAGAGTGAAAAAACGGAGTGATACAAAACAGAGTGATAAAGCTTTCAGGGCGGGTTTATTTTCGAGCGAGAGAGTTTGGAAAGAAATTTAAGTGGTTCTATAGATCAGGGAGAAATTCTTCAAAAGGTGAGCCTTAATTCGTACAGAGGTTTAACCCGTTTGATTTAGAAAACTGTGGCATTTCGTCGCTTGGTATTTTTGTCTATGTATTTAAGACTGTTATATTCTTCGTCGTCACCAAGTTTATTGACGCCGATACACAATTTTGCAACTACTTGTTCCTGTAATTCGTTTTCATCACCTTGTTCCTCAATTGAATCATCTGCTACAAAACGTTTGTCGTATTGATTTTACAGCACACTCACTAATTCACAGCCAATGACCTGAGTGAGTGTGCTATTGTTATAAAACTTAAGACGTAGTTTCAAATAGTTTTATTCGCTGGTGAATTTGTTTGCGTGTTCTATGGCACAGATATTCAACGATACGTCTAAAACACACGGGGTGACCACCGACGTGAGAAAGACTTTTACTGGAAATTATTTCCAATTGGTCTTCACAAGCGCATATGGCACACACGTAATCAGCGACTTGTATATGGAATTATTCTGCAACTGTTCACACGGTTCGTAAGCTAAAGTAGCCAAATTATTAATTAGAACTTGAGGTTCGATTCTTTTCTATACTGGCTCTGAAGATGCTATTGTATCTGAAATATGGCCAATAATAATAAGTTATCGGAAGGTGAATATTTACAATTGAAATGCGTTTTAAGTCAAAAGTTACAATCGTATATACGGTATGCGTTTCCGAAAACTATAATGTATGTGCATGTATTATATGTGGATGCGTTTGGGTGTCTGAGCGCGCTTATGTTTGTTAGATAGTGAGTACGAGTTTATTTTGTTCCAGTTTTACACGTCACTTGTTTGCTTCTTTTTTCCGATTACAGAGACCGCTACCGTAACGATTCCGACACACTCCATGCCAGGTACGGTACTCAAATAAACAGTTTACCTTCCAATCACAGATTAATTAACGTAATAAATAAAGATCTCATTCCTGTATTACAACGAATGTGATCTTTTCGTTTGATGAACTTAAATAAATTGAGTTTTTGAATGATTTTGATCGCCGAGGCGAAGCACAACGGTGAATTGCTGGTCCATTACGGTGCCTGCGCTCACTAAAATCACGTCTAGCAGAATTTACCCATCAATCGTAAACTGATTGATGGTATCCCTGAGACAATGCATTGCGACCAGTCTACGCGGATTTCGGTGTTACTTGAGGCGACAATCGATGCACGTTTTGTGCACTCTTATTCTACTTAGGCCTACTCATTTTGAGTATTTGCTTATTGCTGATTATGTCTATACTTTGTTAAGCATACATGTACAATTGAATTGTTGGGATCAATAAAAATATGTCTATGTGCGATAGTCTAACTGCACTAAAGAAGTCGTTCAATATTTTATTGCTTTTGATTGCAGTGACTTCTTTGCCCCCAGCAACGATGACTCACAAAACAGGTATGAAATTAATTTACATTTATTAGGTATCCTCGAAACATGTTTAACTCCAGTTTCGATTATTGTTGTCTGCCAAATATAAGTTGAAAATATTGCAATCTATCAGATTTATTTCGCGTCACCTTTCCATCGGTGAATATAGTGCTTCACTCACCTTGAACACATGTAGCTCGTTAACTAATTATATCTGAAGGTGCAAACGTTTAATTTTGGGGAAACTTCAAACGTCAACCATAACTACTTCAGTTTATGTTTATACACGAGGGAGGCCGAGTATGTGATTGGTTGTCAACATCGGTGCATGGATGGGAACATCTTTCGATCGGACTTTAACGGAGACAAGAGACAGGAGGAGATGGAGAAAACTCGTTCATGAAGTGACCTACCTTCGAATCGAGGATGGTTGTTGACAAGACAAGACAAGTTTATCGACGCTTTAGGCGAAAAATGATGTCAAGATGTGCCGTCAAGAGAGCTGTCAGGAACAGTGGTGCACGATAATAATATAATATTCCAGTGACGTCTTAACTTTGCAGCGTTAATTAGCTGGGGGTACCCGGCGTCGCCCGGGAAGTTTCTGTTTGCCACAACGCCTGACCTCGCTCCCACTCCACTCTCTTGATTCTGAAGGTGCTATTGTATCTTAAATAATGGCCAATAATATAAATTTTCGGAAGGTGTATTTGTAATTTGACAAGCGTTTTTAGGTAGAAGTTGCAATCGTGTATGAGTTTCGTCACTGTATAATGCATGTGCATACTTGTACTCGTTTGGGTGTGTTGGCGCGCTTATGTTTGTTACATAGTGGCTATGAGTTTATTTTGTTCCAGTTTTCCACATCACTTGCTTGTTTGTTTTTTCTGATTACAGAGACCGCTACCTTAACGGTTCCGAAACACACCATGCCAGGTACGGTACTCGGTGAAATTTTTTTTATTCCAACACATTCGAAATAATAATAATAATAATTGATAGCCAGGATTTCATTCTTCTGTGAGTGGTTAGTCGAGTTAATTTTCATGAAGTAACCTAATATTGATACGTTCTCGCTAGATAGGCCTAATACAAATGTGATCTTATCGTATTACGTTCGACGTGTGCAAGTTATTTTAACAAAATACAACTTTGATTTGATTTTATTTGACATTAATTTTAAAAATAAGTAAGAGGACTGAGAGTTGTCCATTAACTTCCGTAACCTAACCATCGATGAGCACGGGTGCTATTAGATAGCCTCAGTTTTGCAGCCTCGGCATTAGAGATGGGTTATCAATTTCTCAATAATTGTATTAATTATCTTCTCATCGAAAGCATACGGTGACTTTTAAAGCTGATAGGCGTATTCGAAACTTTTATGTGCAATCGGCATATGCAATGTTGTGTTGATTTATATTTAACTTTTAGAAACAACAACTAACAAACCGTGCGACAAAACTCTGCTTATTGACAACAACAATTACCAGAAATCGTTTGAAATGACGATGGAAAGCGACAGCGGAACGATATATTCTAACGTGTCGCAAGCACTCAGAGACAGCCCGGGTAACGGGTGGAGGACGGTGTCTCGTAACGACGAGTTATTCATTTTTGAATTCACCTTGCTAGACACATGCTCCGACAACTGGACAATTTCCACCATCAATTTCAAGACAAATGCAAAGCAGGTTGAACTTGGAGGTGGAAATATGAAGAATTACACATGGGTTCGTGGAATCTGTATCTTTTCAGAATTAATTTCTTTATAATAATCAAAATGTTAAATTGCGAATTTCTGAAGCGCTACTCAGAAGTCATCCTCTGGCTTCGAGCTTGAAAGCGTTCCTTCCACCGAGCTGTCTTGTATTGTATCTATACATTTATATAGCGCCTCCGACTGAATCCCGATTCAACATGAAAAACTCCAGAGGAAAATAATTGTTTTTAAAGAACGAGGGACTGATGATGAAAACTGTCCTTTTTTTATTTTGCAACCCACTTACTCTCAATTTAGAAGTCAATGGCTTGACCTGGTCTGTTGTTGTTGTTGTTGTTGTTGTTGTTGTTGTTGTTGTTGTTGTAACAGGGCTGTTTTAAAGGAATTTTTAGAACTGCACAACCCCTTCTTTCCTTTCCTATCATTCGTGGTAAATTACATAAAATCGGAGGACAATGACCTTTTTGCTAGTTTTAACTGTACAGAAGTGCTTCTGCAACTGAACATTTTGTGTACAACTGCACCTTAAAAAAGCCCTGTGTGTAAAACTTAAGATGTCATTTCAAATGATTTGATTGGCCGGTTATATTTTTTGTGTGTTCCGATCACACAGATATTCGACGAAATCTCTAAGGTAAACCAAGTGGCCACCGATGTGAGAAAGACCGTTCATGGAAGTGTTTTCACATTGACCTTTACAAGCGTCTATGGCTCACTCCTCATCGAAGACTTGTCTATGGAATTATTCTGCAACTGCACACACGGTTCGTAAAGTAACTGGGGTAAACCTGGACAAGTGGATATGTTGGGGAAGGGCAAGATGGATGTTGCGCTATAAAATTACATTGCGTGTGAGGGAAACAGTCCACCAAGAAGTAGGCCTACATTGTATGTTTTTGAGAGTTGCGCTTGTTACAATTATTAGGATAAGTAGGCACTGGAAATTAGTTTACTTGATCCAGTTTTTCTCATCACTCGTGTAAGAAGGTTCTTGCTTTGATTACAGAGACAACAGTTACTACGTTGACGATTCCGAAACACTCCAACCCAGGTACTGAAAGGCAAAATCTATTATTTTGTTGACGCAGATCAATATCATTATACTGACCAGTAAATTAAGATTTCATATTCTCTTTTCGAACGTTGGTGATCGTTTCGTTTCCCGAATTGATGATTGAGTTATTGAATAGTTTTGATCACCGAGGAGGAGCACACCTGGAGTCAACGGTCCATTGCTGGTTTATTACGGTACCAAATTACACTGCGCGCACGTAAAACACAATCGTAGACTGAATAATGGTATCACTGAGACAATGCATTGCGACCAGGCTACTTCAACGGGTTTCGGTATTTCAATTGAAGCAACAATTGATAGACGTTTTGTGCAATAGGTTTGTCCAGCGACACTAGAGAATTCGTTTGATTTGAATCGATTAATTATTGTATTGTTTTTCTATTGCAGTGACTTCTCTGCCGCGAACAACGACGACTCACAAGACAGGTTTGAGATTAATTAAAAAAATTCGTTATCCTCGAATTGTGTTGAACTCTAGTTTCGATTATTGTCTGTCAGATCTATGTATGGTTGGAAATATTGCCTTCATTCAGAACTTATTAGTTTTTAGCGCCCATTTAGATTCCAACCGAAGCCAAACGAAGCATCAGTTTTCAACAGATGGTTTAACTGAGAAGAGTTGGGAGGTGTCGTATAGTCAGTGGAAAGCTGTTTCAGGTTGTTGAACCAATTATAGAGAAGGATCCGCTCTTTATTTTCTCAGAGAGGGCGAATGGAAGTTGGACCACATACTTCTAGGTCGCCGCGGACAGTGGAGGGGAATGTGTGGAGCGGTGGGGCCATGTGCGAGGGGATAGGGTACGGCAGATCTTTCAAAGGTGAGAAGGCTTGATAAGCACGGCACACGAGGGGTGTAATCCTGAATGAGACGCGCGTGTTTTTGAAAAGGAGACAGTGCAAGACTTAACGCGTAAATTGGACTTGTCGAATCTGCTAATAAGTCGCGCCGCAGCCCAATATATTCCCTCTCCAACCGCTCGATCTGAACACGCTGAATACCGCAGCGATGGAGATGACATAGGTGAGTTTGATGAGCACAACCACTTGAACAAGGGAGACCGCAGCTGTTGCCTAATGCCTAACCGCATGAATTGGGGTTTGGGCTGCGGTGTAGTCGGCTTGAGGATGTCACATAAGTAAGCCTACACCAACATTTTGAAGGCATTGAGTGTAGGCCTACAATATGCCTATATTGAAACATTATCCATAGGTACGGTAATACACATTTGATCGTAGCGTATAACGTATAACGTGTGCAAGTGAATTAGGAAAAATCAAATTTGATGCGAACTTACTTGGCATTAAGTGTAACAATAAGCAGAGGAATGAGAGTTGTACTTTAAGCTAACCATCACATGACTTCAGTGTCTTCGCTATCAATTTTTTTAATCATCGTCTTGTCTTCCCGTCGAAAGTATTTGGTGAGTTTTAGAGCTGGTATAGGTTTATTCGAAAGGTATTGTATGCACAATCGGTGTATGCAATTTTGTGTTGATTTATATTTGACTTCAAGAATCAACAACTAACAAACCGTGCGACAAGAATCTACTTATTGACTACATCGCTTACAACAAGTCGTTTGAAATGATGATGACGAAAGAAGATGGAACGATATATTCTGACGCTTGGCAATCACTCAGAGACAGCCCGGGAATCGGGTGGAGGACGGTGTCTCGTAACGACGAGTTATTCCGTTTGGAATTCATCTTAATAGACACGTGTTCCGGTAACTGGGAAATTTCCACCATCAATTTCAGGACACTTGCAAAGCAGGTTGAACTTGGAGGCGGAAATATGGAGAATTACACGTGGGTTCGTGAAGTCCGCATCTGTTAAAAATTTCGTTTTAGTCATAATTAAATAATTTTTTATTCTTAATTCTTAAAGCGCCGCTCCGAAACCATCATCGGCTTCGAGTTTGTTTAATGTAGCAGTCAGCGAGTCAACTGAAGAATGGAATTGTTTTGTGAAAAATGCATGGAGTAGCCTAATACCGACACGCATATCTATAGAGTTTAATTTCAAATGACGGAGATTGTGAAGTAGGTACGTAGTTCTATAGATCAGGGAGAAATTCGTCGGAAGGTAAGGCTTTAAATTTGAGTGGATCACCTGATCGTACAGAGGTTCGACCCGGTTGATTGAGCCAAATTGTGGCCATTTTGTCGCATTCTATTATTTTTCGTCTTTGTATGTATAGGATTGTCAGATAATTCCTTATCATCACTTTTATTGACTATAATACGCAAGTTTGCAAATTCTTGTTTCTATATTTTTTCATGACTTTGCGGTTTCATTCAACCATTTGTAAAATAATCGTTTGTCATTATTGATTTTACAGCCCATTCACCAATTGAAAGCTGACTGAATCTGCTCTTGTTGTAATATTTAAGAAGTCGTTTCAAATGGTTTGATTTTCCGGTTTTATATTTTTTCTGTTTTATGACACAGATATTCAACGATATCTCTGAGATAAACCAAGTGACCAACGACTTGAGAAAGACTTTTACTGGAAGTGTTTTCCATTTGGAGTTCACAAGCACCTATGGCACACTCTTCATCAACGACTTGCATATGGAATTATTCTGCAACTGTACACACGGTTCGTAAGCTAAAGTAGCCAAGTTATTAATTGGAGCTTGAGTTTCGATTTTTTCTATTCTTACTCTGAAGATAATATTGTATGTGTTATAATGGCGAATGAGGGTAAGTTATCGGAAGGTGAATTTTTGCAATTTGAAATGAGTTTTCAGGTTGAAGTAACTATCGCATAGTTTTGCGCAACTGCGCATATAGGCCTAATTGTACTGGTTTGAGTGCGTTTGGTAGACAGTGGCAATGAGTTTCTTTTGTTCTAGTATTCCACACCACTTTCTTTGTTTTGTTTCTTTTTTCTGATTACAGAGTCCGCTACCTTAACGGTTCCGACACACTCTATTCCAGGTACGGTACTCAATGGAAATTGTTTGCTTCCAACGCAGACTAAGTAAATTGATACATTAGGATCTCATTTCCTTTTGGAATCGTATGAGATCTTTTGTTTCTTGAAATGATAATTAGTTCCTCACTAGCTCCGTGTTTCACAGCGCATCTCCTACCGAGTTAATTTTTGCTACCCTTATTTGGCGATGCCTTATTAATTGTGCTCCATCATATCTGTCTATCCTTTGTCGACCTGTCTCTTACCTTGCAACCCGTCGAGCGCTTCGCTCGGCGACAACGAGGGAGCTTCTGGTTCCTCGAGCTCGCACTTCTACCAGACAGCGCCGGGCCTTTTCTACGGTGGGTCCCACTATCTGGAATGGCTTCCCACTAACATTGCGATTGTTTGCCTAAGCTAAATTTACCGTCTTTCTATAAGTCGCTCAAATCCTATTTTTTAGCTGGGGCTGGACTGGGAGCGCCTCTGAGTAGGTTTCATGAAGAGGCGCTATATAAATCAACGAAATGAATGAATGAATGGACTAGAGAAGTCGTTAGATTTGAATCAATATAATTTTTATTGTTTTCGATTGCAGTGACTTCTTTGCCCACAGCAACGATGACTCACAAGACAGGTAGATCTTATGCACAATATACACACATATACATCAGCATTTAGTTACACATTCAAAATAATAATTTGATATTTGTAAATAACTGAAAGCCAGGATATCATTCTTTTGTTATGTGTGATGCCTTAGTTGAGTTGCTTTTTGTGAAGTAATATAGATTTGCTCTCGCTAAGTAACGTACGACGTGTGCAAGTTATTTTGGGGGAAATAAATTTAATTTGATTTAATTTGGCATTATGTGTAACAAGAGTACGATAAAATAAAATGAGAGTTGTCCATTAACCTTCTTGACCTCACTATCGGTGAGCATGAAATGCTAATAGGCACTTCAGTTTCGTAGCTTCGGCCTCAGAGGTTGGTTTTCAATTTCTTAATCATCGTCCTGTCTACCCGTAGAAAGCATTCGGTGAGTTTTAGAGCTGGTATATGCTTACTCGAAGGTTTTATATGTACAATCGGTGTATGCAGTTTCGTGTTGATTTATATTTGACTTCAAGAATCAACAACTAACAAACCGTGCGACAAAAATCTACTTATTGACTACATCGCTTACAACAAGTCGTTTGAAATGATGATGACGAAAGAAGATGGAACGATATATTCTGACGCTTGGCAATCACTCAGAGACAGCCCGGGTAACGGGTGGAGGACGGTGTCTCGTAACGACGAGTTATTCCGTTTGGAATTCATCTTAATAGACACATGTTCCGGTAACTGGGAAATTTCCACCATCAATTTCAGGACACTTGCAAAGCAGGTTGAACTTGGAGGCGGAAATATGGAGAATTACACGTGGGTTCGTGAAGTCCACATCTGTTAAAAATTTCTTTTTAGTCATAATTATATAATTTTATATTCTTAATTCTTAAAGTGCCGCTCAGAAACCATCCCCGGCTTCGTGTTTGTTTAATGTAGCAGGCAACGAGTTGCGGGGTCGTTAAAATAATTATATCAACTGAAGAACAGAGTTGCTTTGTGAAAAAGGACATTGAGTAATACCCACACGCTTATCTATCGAGTTTAATTTGAAGTGTCAGAAATTGTAAAGCATGTAAGTAGTTTTATAGATCAGGGAGAAATTCTTCGGTAGTTGAGGCTTTAAATTTGAGTGGATCGCCTTATCGTACAGAGGTTCGACCCGGTTGATTGAGCCAAAATGTGGCATTTCGTCGCATTCAATATTCGTCTTGGTATGTAAGGTTGTCAGATTCTTCCTTATCATCACTTTTATTGACTATAATACGCAAGTTTGCAACTACTTGTTTTTATAGTCTATAGTTTTTCATGACTTTGCTGTTCCATTCAATCATCTGTAAAATAATCGTTTGTCATTATTGATTTTACAGCCCACTCACCAATTCAAAGCTAGTGAGCTGAATGAGTCTGCTCTTGTTGTAATATTTAAGAAGTCATTTCAAATGGTTTGATTTTCCGGCTTTATTTTTTTTACTGTTTTATGACACAGATATTCAACGATATCTCTGAGATAAACGAGGTGACCAACGACGTGGGAAAGACTTTTACTGGAAGTGTTTTCCATTTGGAGTTCACAAGCACCTATGGCACACTCTTCATCAACGACTTGTATATGGAATTATTCTGCAACTGTACACACGGTTCGTAAACTAAAGTAGCCAAATTATTAATTGGAGCTTGTGGTTCGATTTTTTTTCTATTCTTACTCTGAAGATAATATTGTATGTGTTATAATGGCGAATGAGGGTAAGTTATCGGAAGGTGAATTTTTGCAATTTGAAATGAGTTTTCAGGTTGAAGTAACTATCGTATAGTTTTGCGCAACTGCGCATATACTTGTACTGGTTTTGGTGCGTTTTGTAGATAGTGGCAGTGAGTTTATTTTGTTCCAGTTTTTCACATCACTTGTGTGTTTCTTTTTACTGATTACAGAGACCGCTACCTTAACGGTTCCGACACACTCTATGCCAGGTACGGTACTCGATGGATATTTTTGTCTTCCAACCCAGACTAATATTTTAAAGTGATAAATTAGGATCTCATTTCCTTTTGGAATTGTATGAGATCTCTCGTTTCTTGAAATGATAATTAGTTCCTCACTGGCTCCCTGTTTCACAGCGCATCTCCTACCGGGTTGCTACCCTTGTTTGTCGATGCCTTATTAATTGTGATCCATCATATCTGTCTATCCTTTGTCGACCTGTCTCGTACCTTACACTCCGTCGAGCGCTTCGCTCGGCGACAACGAGGGAGCTTTTGGTTTCTCGAGTTCGCACTTCTGCCAGACAACGCTGGGCCTTTTCTACTTTGGGTCCCGCTATCTGGAATGGCCTCCCACTAACCTTGCGATTTATGCCTAGGCTAAATTCACCTGCTTCTTACAAGTCGCTCAAATCCTATTTTTTAGCTGTGGCTGGACTGGGAGCGCCTCTGAGTAGGTTTCTTCAAGAGGCGCTATATAAATCAACGAAATGAATGAATGAATGGACTAGAGAAGTCGTTAGATTTGAATCAATATAATTTTTATTGTTTTCGATTGCAGTGACTTCTTTGCCCACAGCAACGATGACTCACAAGACAGGTAGATCTAATGCACAATATACACACACAAACATCAGCATTTAGTTACACATTCAAAATAATAATTTGATATCTGTAAATAACTGAAAGCCAGGATATCATTCTTTTGTTATGTGTGATGCCTTAGTTGAGTTGCTTTTCGTGAAGAAATATTTATTCGTTTTCGCTAAGTAACGAACACCGTATAGAAGTTATTTTGGGGGAAATAAATTTAATTTGATTTAATTTGTCATTATGTATAACACGAGTACGATAAAATAAAATGAGAGTTGTTCATTAACCTTCTTGACCTAACTATCGGTGAGCATGAAGTGCTATTAGGGACTTCAGTTTCGGAGCTTCGCCTCAGAGGATGGCTATCAATTTTTCAATCATCGTCTTGTTTCAGTATCGAAAGTATGCGGTGAGTTTTGAAGCTTATATGCGTACTCGAAACGTATAGTAAGTACAATCGGTGTTTGCAATTTTGACATTTTGTGTTGATTTATATTTGACTTCAAGAATCAACAACTAAAAAACCGTGTGACAAAGATCTACTTATTGACTACATCTCTTACAATAAATCGTTTGAAATGATAATGACGAGAGAAGATGAAACGACATCCTATGACGCATCGCATGCCCTCAGATACAGCGCGGTTAACGGGTGGAAGACGATGTCTGGTAACGACGACGTGTTCATTTTGGAATTTAACTTGCTAGACACATGTTCCGGCAACTGGGAAATTTCCACCATCAATTTCAGGACACTTGCAAAGCAGGTTAAACTTGCTGGCGGAAATATGGAGAATTCCCCGTGGGTTCGTGAAATCTACATCTTTTAAGGATTTTTATAGTCATAATTTTATATTCTTAATTCCTAAAGCATTACTCAGAAACCATTCCATGGCTTTGAGTTTTTAAATGTGCCTTACAACGAGTGGCGGGGTCGTTAAAAATATATGAACTGAAGAATCTAGTTCTATTTTGAAAAGGAGACGTAGAGATGCAGAGCTTATAGGGCGAATTTATTTGCGCACTAGAGAGCGATTGGAAAGCAGATGTGTAGTTCTATCGACCGGGAGAAATTCTTCGAAAGGTGAACCTGGAAATTTGAGTGGAAACCCTGTTCGTACAGAGGTTCAATCAGGACGATTGAGCCAAACTGCGGCATTTCATCATCTGCTTTCGTATTTTTAAAAATTAGACTGTCATACATTGTAATTATTCTTCGTCGTCATCACGTATATTTAATCTAATGCACGATTGCAACTATTTGTTCCGATAGTTCTTTTTCATGACCTTCTTGCTGCACTCAATCATTTTGTAAAAAATCGTTTGATATTATTTTAATTTAGGCCTATTGATTTTGCATCCCACGCACTAATTCAGAGCCAATGACCTGACAGGGTCTGCGATTTTGTCAACTTAAGATTTGGTTTTAAATGGTTTGATTCACGGGTAATGTTTTTCTATTGTGTTCTATGTCACAGATATTCAACGATTTCTCTAAAATAAACCACGTGACCGCCAACGTGAGAAAGACTTTTACTGGAAATTTTTTCCAGTTGGTGTTCACAAGCACCTATGGCACACTCTTCATCAACGACTTGTATATGGAATTATTCTGCAACTGCACACACGGTTCGTAGGCTATAGTAATTATGTTATGGATTGGAGTTTGAGATTAGAATCTGACGGTATCCTCAATGACGGCCAGAAACAATTTAGGTTATGCAAAATGGCAGGGATGCCACTCTAAATTTTTAAAGAAGGTCTGATCTGGCTGAAAAAGGTTAGAAACGGTTAAATTGAGAATTTGTCTTAAAAATACTTGGTTTTTGCGGATTTCTGACGACTTTTAAGAAAATAATCGGAACAAAAGTTGCTCTTTTTCCTGTTAAAATTTCCGATGACCTTTTTTGTCTTTCGCTCCAAAATCTACAATTTTTGGTCAAAAATTAAATTTTTTGGGACTTTTGCACGTCTTTTGTGCTTTTTCACCTAAGAAAAAGCTATTTTGCGCAAAATTTGGTAAAACCGCTGTGGGATAAAATCTGGATCTCGACAAAAAATCTAGAAACCTAAACAAGACCGAAAAACCTAGGTCTAGGTGGGAAAGCTATAGTGACATCCCTGCAAAATTGATTTTATGATTTGGAATTCGGTACTGCGTATTGAACAGAAAATCATATAATTTCAGTGGCGGTGCGGGTTTGGGCTTGGGCCCAGAGGCTTATACATGTAGTCTTAGACTACGTACCCTCCTTAATGTGGCTAAAGTAACAAACGGGAAATTTTCACCACTGCCTAAGTCGTAATATGCAGAATAGACAGTAACCACCGGTTACGAAATCTATTATATATGGCATAGCCCCCAAACATAAAATCCTAGTGCCGATTCGGATTATTTTATGTCTCGTGTGCTACACTTCGCGATGGTATATTATGCGTATGAATGTATGCGCTGTAGTGTGCACAAGTGTGTTTGTAGTAAATAATGGAATTGGTTTTATTGTTCCTGCTTCACGTTTTGACTTATTTACTTCTCTTTTCTTTGTTTCTGATTTCAGAAACATCGTCCGCAACGATTCCGACACAACACTCGATGCCAGGTATACGGAAGGCGATAAGCGGCAAACGCTCTGTGCATGACAATACCCGTTCTATACCCTCGTTACGAGGAGTTATATAGCGCCCCTCCAAGGTTAATGCTCACGAGTGCTCCCTAACCGATCTCGGCTAAAGAGGACAGTTTCAAGATTGCGATAGAATCATAGAACGTGTCAAATAGGACCTTTGGCCCCCACGCAGGTACTTGCACATTTCAGACCACAGGGTCAGCAACAAAGAAAGGTCGTCGCTGCCTGCTATATGTACGGCTGTACGCGCATAGCGGGACAAGAAGTTTACCCTGTGTAGATGAGCAAAGGGAAAGGCGGACCTGAATATCCAGTGTGGAGTGGAAAATCTCCCTGAACTCCCAAACCAAGGAGGCAACGCCGCACCCATGCGGAAGTCCTCGTCTTTACATTAATTTTGATTCGATGCGTTTTTGTTGTTGTTCGATTGCAGAGACGTCTTTGCCTCTAACATCGACAACTCACAATACAGGTATTGAAATTTATGAATTGATTATTTTGGTTGTTTTCTGTGAATTCGTTAAGCTCGCAGTTTTAATAAACTGCAGGACAGTTAGCTCAGGACAGCCTGTCAAGCATCTAATCAACTTTCAGACATTTATTAATTGATCTAGTAGATTCTGCAAGATAATGCATTTAAATTAGTTGGCATAATTATGCTTGCGATTGCTCGCTCGTCATTCAAGAAATTTTTCACTCAACCGACTCATTCACTCAAGATTGCTTTTTCTTACTCGCATTGTATTTTAACGCGAAGCA
The DNA here is from genome assembly GCA_945859605.1 of Lumbricus rubellus. Lineage (NCBI taxonomy): Eukaryota > Metazoa > Annelida > Clitellata > Crassiclitellata > Lumbricidae > Lumbricus > Lumbricus rubellus. The sequence goes on along the minus strand of OX243816.1, from coordinate 42,201,765 downwards.
TGTACGCCATATCGTTTGTTTTAATTTCCATCAGACGGCTAAAGTAGTTTGGACACAGGATATAGCCTAGTTGTAGATTTCATGACTGGATCTAATTAGACTGAGGCAAATAGAATAAGCTTTTTTCCACATTATACTAACCGTATTAGACGAGTCTGATTCGTTATGAAGGAAGATGTCCGCTTTTTGAAACGTTGCTTTATTGCACAGTCGACAATGTAATGACATCGACTTACTAGGCTTTTCTAGAAGAACAATACTAATACTATTGTATAATATTGTATTGTAACATTTATATTGATTTGTCTGTCTGTATATTTCTTAAGCACGGTGTAGGCCTACTGTGATATTTAGATTTAGTTGACTTGTTTAAAATCTTTTTATAGTTGAATTACCTTGCTTGGTCTTTCAAATAAAATTATGTTTGCGAAGGATTTGAATCTGACACAAGAGTTGCATCATATGCCTGGATTTGAGGTACCGGTAGTCTACCACCAGGCTGCATTATTCCAACTGATTTCTTTTGCAGGAAGTACACGGATGTCGACGCCGGTTATCAGAGGTTCGATAATAAAATAATCCTTATCAGTGTATTAATTTTCATTTATGAGAGAATGAGATTAATTAATATTTTCTATTTTAATTAATTGTGTAGCGACGTTCTTACATGACCAATCAAATCAGTCGATAGTGCACGTTGATTTATATCGCCATCAAGAATCAAAGTCCACTCTAAATGCCAATAAAATGTGCTCAAGTGATCTTACTTGGCCCTGACCTTGGATTGCGGTCAATGAACTAGCATTTAGATTGGTTTCTGGACCTGATTCTTGTGCATTTTCTTTAACCCAGCTCGTTTTTAATGTGTACACTAAGCCGCTGTGAAAAAGTTGGTATCAATAAACGCAGCTGTCTGTGGTAATGAAGAGTTACTAAAGGAGCATTTTATCAATTCCACAGCGGATCACTTATAGGGTTTTAGTCTGGCGCTGCATGGAGGGTCTTGCTCTCATTTACTTACAGGAGCCTTGCTGTCCCACCTCTGGTGTCCAGCGGCGATCTCACCTCCGATTGGCTGATCAAGCTGAACTCTTGACCCCTCGTTCTCAAACTGCTATAATGCAGCGGCGCTCTTTCTCAGTGGCTGGCCCTTGAACCTGGAATGGGCTCCCTGTTGCACTCCGTCTTGTGCCTAGAGGTCACATCACTATGTTTCTCACTTAAAAACTGCCTAATATCCAGTTAGTGAAGAGCAGTTGCAAAAGTGATATTTTGCTATGTGATTCAGTATCACTTGAGTTTAGTTTTTGTTAGGATTATTTATTTATTATTTATTGTTATGTCGAAGAATATTTTCTTGCGGGCTAACTTGATTTTTTTCAAATTTTGGAAGTTGATCAATTATTATTGTTCATAATGTGTTGAGGTAATTATTCTACGTCTAAAATCAACTGGTCATTGTTTATAAACATATCAAGTAATTATTAAGCCCGCAAGTATGACTTGATGGTCAATGTTTTACATAGCAACGTATAGTGACAAAGTTTGCTGTACTTGCTATTCGTATCAAACCCGTGTCTCTGAAATATAGTTTTGCATTTGTGAGGACACTTTATATAGGGCATTTTGGTTGCTCACAAAGGAAGCAATGTCTATCTAACTGATCATGACAGATGCGTTTACGACAGCATACAATTTATTATTGTATGCTGCACGGAGTGAGAGGCCAAAGTGGGGGTAAATGTAGCGGGGAACTGTTCCACGCTTCCTGGAGATACGGTTCGCCGGGTGATGTAGTAATGTAATGCTGAGTGGATGGAGTTGTCCTGGATTTGAAGGATATTTCTACCACAGCTCAAACACCACCACCAATAGAAAGTCAACAAACGTGCACCGTTTCCTTACAGGTTACCTTGTTCGACAACGATTCGATTTTCCCTCTGACTCGCAAAGATTCGAAACCCGAAAGAGAGGTGAAGGGCAAACGAATTAGCAATCTGCCGACATTGCACCCACTAATCTAATCTAATCTGATCTAATCTAATCTAATCTGATCTTCGGGTGCTCCGCCTTCGACATTGCCTATTATATATTCTTAATCATCTACAATGAACGTGTGGCTAACAATGAACCTCACCGGTCTTTATTCCGTGTGTGCTGGCTGCATCGTCGGTTTCCGGAACCATCTCGACTGCGAATTACAGCCTCTGAGTAGAGATCTTGAAGAGGCGCTATATAAATTTATGTGATTGAAGTGTGGACGAGGAAAGCCAGCGGGTTTAGAGCAAGGACAGTTTCCACATCTGACTCAGTAGTATGCGACTTCTATAGCGCTGTTAATAATAGACCATAAAGCATCTGTAGCTGCATGGTCAACTGAACCGTTTAGTTAGACGCTTATTATTGGCGTTGAAGATGCACGGTCAATGGCAGATGGGTCACACACTCACTGCTGCCTCAACGTTGACGATTAAGGTTGGTGCACTTGTAAATGCATGACTAGCTTTAACGTTCTGTTATTGTTAACCAGATACATGTAGCCTACTTAACGAAACAATTCGTAAATCATACATTTCCGTAAAATCTATAATTTATTTTAAAGAATTTTTTTAATTGGTCCAAATATCGAGTTAGGTTTTGTCTATTTTGGATTGACCCGTTGTTAATGCCTGGATTTCTTTTGCGTAATCTTGCTTTTACTTTTTCAGATACCGAAGTATCTACTGCGGCAACTCACAAGCCGACAGGTAAGACTAAATTGTAATGCAATAGATCAGTGTGAGTCGATTTTCAAGGAGCGCAAGACAGTGCCAAGTAAATGTGGTTGTAAATGAGATGACATAATTTATAGCAATGCAGCGAAAGTTGAATAGAGAGAGAGAAAAAAAGTAGCATAGGACTAAGGTGTTTAGAATTTTTTGGCGAAGTACTAAAAGAGGTCATCGGCTTTTAAATAACTGGAACTCTCAAGGTGTTTAGAAATTCTGGGTAAAGGACAAGCAATTTTTTGCTCCATCCCCTTTAAAAAATTTCTGTATCCGCCCCCATGTGCCATCACACATAGAATAAGACCGGTGAGGCTCGTTGTTAGCCTGGCGTTCTGTGTTGGTGACTAACTACAAAGTATTGGCAATATCGAGGGTGTAGCATTCGAAAAAGAGAGAATCAAGAGCATGACAAGAAGGAGGAAGAAGGCGAGAAAGTAGACGAGAAGAAAGAAGATTGATGTTGAAATTAAATAATTATTATATGGTATTTTTAGATCAGGAAATGTATTTAATCCAATGCAGTGACATGTGCGACATTTATAAATAAAAGCGTCAATTATATGTCACGTTATACATTGCGCTTAGCTATAACATTATACAAAACGCGAGTCGAGTGTTACATCGAAGTGTACTCGTCGACCTTTTACACACAGCTTGGTAATAATTCCATTTACTTGAATTGGAACTTTGTTATTACATGTCCAGAATGGCAGCCTCATACGTGCCTTCAAACTGAGTACATCAACAACGACACCTATTCGCAGTTGAATGCCAGCCTCGTCTTGGTGAATGTGTCTGGAGACAACGTGGGAGACGCTTCTCCAGCGTTCGGTAACGAAAGATGGAGCGTCCCGTACGCTGTCAACAATGCATACGCATTGCAACTCACGATCTGGGATACCTGCATCAATCCTAAGATATCGTGGTTGAAGTTTACGGTCGAAGGCGTCTACATTCTGAGCGTCATGATCGACGACGAGCCAATACTTTCTAAGGTAGGGACGTACATGACATGGAAGATAGATGCATCTGCTGTGCTGTGTACTATACTATGGCAATTAGTAGCAGTGTAGCTACTCGTAGGTGACAGTCTTGCTTCCCTGAGCGGACATTATCAGTGTTCAATTTCTCTTTTGTGAAACCATTATGCGGGCAAATCTCATGGTCCTGGACAATAGGCCAAGAACATCGAAGAGTGTGGTATTTACTTTCCAGTTTACACAGTTACAAAGAAAAACCTAAACGATAATTATATACTTATAGGCCTACATGTATAATAGTAATAATTACTGAAACCATTATTGTTGATTTCGCTTACTACTGCGCAATATCAGCTTTCTATAATTTATGGTGCGTTGACCGTCTTTCCAGAGTATAGCTATTGCTCTTCAGCCTTCTAGCATGCAAGTGTCGTTTTTAATTGTAATTGGCTCCAGAGAACGATCCTCAAGTGATCCTGTTGTCTCTTGCAACTGGCGTTTGTTTTTAATTGCGTTTTTTCTCAACAGAACATAATAACTCACGGTGGATTTACGATCATCGAAAAACTGGGAACATTCAACGGTTCACGAATAACTCTGATCATCGACCTACACAATGTCGAATACTTTGTCTATGGATTCGAAGTCGCTATCTGCTGCGGTACGTCTCTTTGCATACACTACGAATCATTAATCATGCTTATAGTTCAATATTATAATATCTGCTGTGGTACGTTTCTTTGCATACACTACGAATAATTAATTAATTATGGTTAAAGTCTCAATATTATTTATAATATTAGTACTTGTCAGACGAGTGTTAAGTAAAAGATTCTTGATAAGAACTCCTCGACTATTGTCTAGTCGTTATGAATATAATTATGACACAACTGTTTAAACAATTCATAGAAATGTTATAATCTATAGTAAAAGTACTATCGATCATTGTATGTATTATAGTTTATTATTTATAATTATTATAATTATTTACTGTTATTATGATTTCCATGACTATTGCCATTATTACTAGTACTACTACTACAACAACAACTACTAGGCCTACTACTACTGCTGCTGCTACTACTACTACTACTACTACTACTACTACTACTACTACTACTACTACTACTATTACAACAGCAACAACTACTACTACTACTACTACAACAACAACAACTACTACTACTACTACTACTACTACTGCTTACACTATTATTATTATTATTATTATTATTATTGTTATTATTATTGTTATCAGTACTAATGTTATTATTTTTATATTACTATTATTATAATTATATTTGTTGCTTAAAAACATAATTCTTATTATTATATTGAGTTGCGTAAATGTTTCAGAACACTGTCCGAATGCGTTCATAATCGACTACAATCAGTCGCCTATGGAGGACTTCGCAATTGGTTTAGCTGATGAAACCGGAGAAGTATTGATGAACGCAAGAAAGGCGCTCTTGCACGGACCAGGACTCTCTGTACCAGTGGAAATCAGTCAGACCTTCACTATAGTTGCTAAGATTCTGGAACCTTGTTCGACGACATGGTACTACAGGTCTTACCAGTTTGGACTCGACTGGGCAGCTTCGTTTAAAGTCCGGGTTGGCTCCAATACGATTGCAACTTCAGAGGTATGTCTATACTATAGCTCCTTAACAAGTGATTAGAGGTACTCTGCACTGCTTTTTTAAAAGATAGATGCGCGCAAGGTCTGCGAGTTTGAATCTGGAATGCGATTGACGGACGCGAGAAATGTTTTTCGGCAGTCATTAAATGGAGCTGATTTAAATTTCTTATGATCAAACCCTCGTTTGTTGCATTACAGACCGGGGCCGCCCACTACCGAATAGATCCCCTCCGTGTCATACAATGTTGTGGCTGAGCTGGATAAAGCAAGAACAATTATTAGGCCAGTATCCGTAAGCCTGGACCATGGTCCCGTTCAGGACGTTGTCAGTCCATGCCCGCAGTCACCATGCTGTCGAGGGTGTCGTGCATTGGTCTAGTGATATTATGGTAGCGCATCAAAACCAAGCCGTAGTGTCTGGTTGTTTTCAGAGGAGCAGTTTGCAAACTTTCGGGTAATTCTAAATTTGCATTTACAATAACGTTTGAAACGCTTGAGCTTTTGTTTTACAGGACTTTGTGCTAGGAGACAAGTACTTCACTAAGAAGGATGGATTTTTTCCCGGATCTGATTTTGAATTGGCTGTCGATCAACATGTGACTCCAGTCACTCCGATCTTAATTTACGACTTGAAATTAGTCGCTTGCTGCGGTAAGTAGGAGGCATTGGACCTTTTTATCATTGGCTGGAGATTCTTCCACTTGTGCAATGTAATGCCATGTAGATTTTCCAAATTATTATTCATCGTCCTGGGGACCAGAGTGATAATTATTCCAAAGCAGTAATTTAATTACTGCCTTGGAATAATTATTACTGTAATTATAATTAATAGAAGTAGACACCTAATGATTAGATAAAAAGAAGCGAAGGTGCTTCTAATAAGATTGAGTTATATTTAGAATTTAATATTAATATGTCCTCAACATGAATCAAGTAATCGACTAATAATATTATAATTTTATCGTAACTATCTTGAGCAACCTTTCTTCGTCGTTTTTGGGTTGTTTTGAGAACTGTGTAATTTGTGGGATTCCTCATTGTGCTGGAAATAGGAGTGGCATTTTATCATCGATATGAATGGTGTTCATATAAATGGCTTTGAGGGAAAATACCGGTGGTACTGTGTCGTCGATACCAGTGATACTGATTTTAATGCTTCTGCTGATAATGGTAGTGGTGTTATTGGTGATGCTATTGGTGGTTATTGGTGGTGTTAATGGTGGTGGTATTTGTGGTATTATTGGTGGTGTTATTTTCTGGTGTTATTTGTTTGTGTTATTGGTGGTGTTATTGGTGGTGTTATTGGTGGTTTTTTGGTTGGTGTCTTTGTTGGTGTTATTTGGTGGTGTTATTGGTGGTGTTTATGGTGGTTTACTGGGTTTCATTGTTTTGATAAGTTTTTTATGGCTGTTTATTTACAGGTGACCTTGCAACAGGAACAACACTCGAGGTTACCACTGGCACCGTTGAATGGACAACCAACACTGGTGAACAAACAGTCAAGATGATCAGTGTAACGGCTCCAACGACTAGTCTTCACAGCGATCATACCTCTGCAACCGTTGTTCTTAACAACAACACAAAACTGACCAGCCTTCTTACGACTGCGACCGTCGCAGCTACAAGCATGGTCAACACGACGCTGACCACTGAACAGATGAATCAGACGAACTTCGAAGGAAACACAAGCACATCGTCATTCACTCACACTTCGCAGAGTCTGCCAACCACAGGTTGCAAAAGCACATTCACACCTTTTAGTGCGCAGTTGTACACAAAAGGGCCAGGGCTGTTTTTAAGGAAATTTTAGAACTGCACAACCCCTTCTTTTCTTTCCCCATACTCCATGGTAAATTACTCCCAGTCGGAGGAAAATGGCTATTTTAAACTAGTTTTAACTGCACAGAAGTGCTTCTACAAATGCACAAATCCATTTAGAACTGCACATTTTGTGTACAACTGCACGTTAAACAAAGCCATGAAAAGGGCAGTTTTAAATGAATTTTTGCAGCAGTGAAAAACAATGTTTTCGTGTGCTGTTTGAAATAATTTAAATTGTTCATTTTTATACGATTGGAAATAATTTGCCATGGAGGATGGGGAGGGGCAAAAGGGCTGTGCACTGTGCAGTTCTAAAAATTCCTTGAAAATCAGAAACACGGAGCTGTTCATGAATTCGTCCACATTTTAGTTGAACACATCCGAATTTAGAAATTTCCTTTTGCAAAATATACAAATTTAAATAATATTTAAACTTTATTTTTAAAACTGATTATACATTGATTTTTACTTTGGTTGGTGTCACTGAGTAGTTTCTTGAAGGGGCGCTATATAAATGCTCTGAATGAATGAATGAATTCGATGCAGCTTGTTAGGCAACCATTTTGATGTGAAACAATAAAATCCTGAGCAGTCGCAAATGAGGTTTTAATATTCATGCAGTGGAGCATTTAAGATAAAATACGATTGCGGCGGACGAAACGGCAGACAATCGATATCAAAGAAAAGGTTATATTGTTTAGACTTTAGAGCAACAGTGTGATGCATGTGAGCCATTCACAATCGTCCTCTTAAAAAGTATTCGGCCCCTCATCATGGAACGTTTTCTGCCCGGAACCAAATTGTCCTCGCACCAGCTTAGATGTCCTTGTCAGCGTCAATCAATCAATCTTTTATTGACCACATCGGATACAAGCATGCAGTTTACCAAATTCGTATGCAGATTGTCCATAGGAAAACCCAAAAGGACAAAATGTTTCCGCTAAACAGATGTTTGATTCTTTGTTAAAATGGTGACGGGACAATTACCCCCGGACAATTACCCCTGGACAATTACCCCCCGGACAATTACCCCCCGCCCATGCCAATTACCCCCCGGACAACTACCCCCCCCGTACCAATTACCCCCCGGACAGTTACCCCCATGCCAGAGTGTGAGCTTGTTACCATTATTTCTCAGCTATCTGCGTACACCCTCCTCCTATCACTCCACGCCTCTCTGTTTCTCTCTGTGTCTTTCTCTATGTATCTGTTTCTATCGCTCTCAGTGCATACGAAACCTGTACGCTCTTGCATAATATTTAGCTGATCATTCAATGCAACACAAAATTACTGAATTATCTATATCTAGTCATGATGGAATTTAATCAATCTGAGGCAGGGAAAGATAAACTTAGTTTCGAAGGTTTTATTTATGTAAAACAGAAGAATTTAGCAAACGGTGTCGTTTCGTTTGAGTGCGAAAATAGGCGAAACAGGGTGTCGTGTAAGGTTAAGCTTAAAGTTAGCGGCGAAGAGATCCGGGGGCTAATTGGCACGGGGGGGTAGTTGTCCGGGGGTAATTGGCACGGGGGGGGGGGGTAATTGTCCAGAAGTAATTGTCGGGGGGGGGGGGGTAATTGTCCGGGGGGTAATTGTCCAGGGGGTAATTGCCCTAGAACCGTTAAAATATAGTTAAGCGATACTAAACAATAGTCATCTGTCTTATTTCTATGCAGGTCAGCCTTATCTTCAAACGGCGTGCGCACTGAAACCCGCTTCGATGCAGGGATTGTTGGGAGACATGAAAGTCAACTGTCGACTCCTCGATGACTTCAGCATAATGATTTGCGATGGCGTGTGCTCCAATCGGCGAGTCGCCACTATCGACTTCGACTATCGGCGCGCTGGTGGTCCAGGAGTGTGCGAGTGCTGCGACGGAGATGGAGAAGTGAAGACGGTCATTGTGAAGTGCTATGATGTGGGAAACAAAGACCTCTACACGGGTGAACACAGCATCACGTACATGGAATACAATAAATGCTCCTGCTCGAAATGCGGACGTACGTGAGATTCTTAATATTTTGATAGCAATAAAAATGCTAAAATTACTAATGCTGATTATAGGCCTACACATACTTTCAAGTTTCATTCTGCTGCTACTAGGCCTATTGCTACTACTATTGATGCTGCTGCTACTGCTACTGCTACTACCAATTTTAATAGGGATGATGATGATGATAATAATAATGATAATAATTAATAATAATAATAAAACAATAATAATAATGGCCTGGGATGCTACGGTAGTCCACACCTGCGCGGCATCCTACATCGCTCACACAGCGAATGCAGCGGGTGCTGCTGCGGAACAAGCCGCCGTACGTAAAACCGAAAAGTACGCGGGGCTACCATCATCACACATCTTTGTTCCCATTGCCCTGGAAACACTGGGTCCCATCAACTCTGCCGGGCTCAGTTTCATCCGCGAGGTTGGTCAGCGTCTCTCGGTCATTTCTGGTGAGCCGCGAGAAGCAACTTTTCTCTTCCAGCGCATTTCCATCTGTCTGCAGCGCTACAATGCCATCGCTTTCGTGGTCCCTTTAATATTGTCGCGGAGGACGAGGCCTGATTTTCTTTACATTGAATAACAGCTCCTATCATAATTTTTTGAAATCCCGAGGGATCCTAGGTACCTCGGGTAAAAAAAAAAAAATAAAATAATAATAATAATAATAATAATAATAATAATAATAATAATAATAATAATAATAAATTTGTGGATACAACTACAGAGCTAATCAATCTATTATTGAGAGGCGGCCTTCCGAAACATGTGGCAGAGATTCTCTACGGTGGAAGACTAATAACGTTAAGTAAGAAAGATGGTGGAATCAGACCAATCACAGTAGGATACACGTGGCGACGCCTGGCTGCTAAATGTGTCTGCCATGTTGTTACTCCATACCTGTCTCAAACTCTGTTACCGTTTCAAATCGGCGTGGGAGTACCAGGAGGAGCTGAAGCTGCTGTTCACGCAACCAGACGCTACTTACAGTCTATGCCTGAAGATCATGTTATAGTAAAACTGGACTTTTCGAATGCCTTCAATGCTCTGAGAAGAGACTCAATGTTAGAGACGGTAGCAGCAACAGCTCCAGGAATATACAGATTCGTATTCGACAACTACGCTTATTCCTCCCAGCTACAGACCAGACATCATATCATCCTTTCGGAGGAAGGCACTCAGCAAGGCGACCCGTTAGGACCATTGGAGTTTTGTCTAACGATACATCCACTTCTCAAGAGTCTGGAGACACCACTACATATTGGTTATATGGACGATCTCACTCTTGCTGGACCGATTGACAAGGTTGAGAATGACATCCGCTTGATAGAGAAACAAGCATCCGTGTACGGCTTACAACTGAATCGAGCTAAATGTGAAGCATCAGCCAGAGTTTACGACGAAGTGAAGAAGAATCAGGTCTTCTCCGATTTTGAGTTTGTAGCCGTTGAGGATTTGTCTTTACTTGGAGCGCCGCTACTGTCTGGCAGTGCAGTCGACAAATCCATCCAAAAGAAGATAAACGATCTGGAGAAAGTTATCACAAGACTTGAGACATTACATCCGCACGATTCATTCACCCTGTTGAGGAGCAGTTTAAGCATCCCGAAGCTTTTATATACGCTAAGAACATCAGCCTGTTTCCTGAGCGAAAGACTTCTACACAACTTCGACAACGCCTTGAGAACGGGCTTGTGCAGTCTTCTCAACATTCACATGAGCGACGATAAGTGGATCCAAGCATCTCTACCTGTGAGGAATGGTGGTCTAGGGATTCGTAGTGCCGTTATGCTGGCAACTTCCGCCTTTTTGGCATCAGCCGCTGGCACGCGAAGCCTTCAAGACAAAATTCTACACGATGTCGATGTGTCGCTTGTGGACCCACTGGTGGAGGAGGCTTTCAATTCGTGGTCATTAAGAACGAACGCACCTCCTCCCATAGAGCAGAAGGCTCATGCACAAAGAGAATGGGACAGTGCAATGATCACACATGCACTTGAAGACCTGTCAGAAAGAACAACTGATTCTTCAGACAAAGCCCGCTTTTTAGCCGCGCAATCACCACATTCAGGGGACTGGCTTCATGCGCTTCCGATTACAGCAGCCGGACTACGAATGTCGGGAGACACGCTGCGAATAGCAGCCGGCATTCGACTAGGCACTGCGTTGTGTGAAAAGCACACATGCAAATGTGGCGCTATAGTCGAATCCAATGGCCTGCACGGATTCTCTTGCAACAAAGGAGCTGGAAGGCAGCAGCGTCACGGGATGATCAACGACGTGCTTTGGCGTGCATTTGCAAGAGCTAAAATACCAGCCATAAAGGAGCCGAATGGTCTCTCCCGATCTGATGGGAAAAGGCCAGATGGAGTTACCATCATTCCCTGGCACAGAGGTCTCTGCTTGACGTGGGATGTGACGGTACCGGATACGTTTGCATCATCATACAGACATTTAACTGCAGAAAGTGCAGGTGCCGCGGCGGAAAGAGCAGCCCGTAACAAAGAGAGCAAATATGCAGACTTAGCAAGATCGCATCATTTTGTCCCTGTCGCAGTCGAAACAGCAGGAAGTTGGGACACTGATTCTCTGCAGTTCGTACAAGAGCTAGGACGGAAAATTTCAGCGGCCAAAGGAGACAAGCGTGAGACGAGTCATCTGCTCCAGCGTCTATCAGTCGCCCTACAAATAGGGAACTCTTTGTCTGTTTTAGGAACGACAGACTCAAACAGTCAAGACACATGGAGGTCTTGCACTGAAGAACTATGTTAGTTCTTATTGTGAACAGGGGCAATTCCATTAGACTTTAAATGACTTTGTTATTTTCTTTGGAAAAAATAAATGTGTGTAATAATAATAATAATAATAATAATAATAATAATAATAATAATAATAATAATAAAACAATAATAAAACAATATTAATCATTAATCACAATAATAATACAAATACTTATGATGATGATAATTAATAATAATAATAGTCATCCTATCTAATAATAATCCAATTTATTACGTCTCCGGATCATTTTTTGGAAATCCCGAGGGATCTGAGATATCTCGGGTAAAAAATAATAATGTAATGGTAATACTAAACAATTAACTAACAATACTAATATTGTTATTATTATTATTTTTGAGTTTATACATAGAACACCTTCAAGGTAACTACACAGAAGCGATCCCAGTTCAACCACGGTCAGATAATAAATTATGGCAATTTTTAATAGAAAGAAACAGAATGTTGTGACCTCTGGTCATCACCAGCCAGAGTGTAACAAGAAGTCCATTCCAGGTTCTAAGGCCAGCCACTGAGAAAGAGCGCCGCTGCATTAATAGCAGTCCGCGAGTGAGGGCCAAGAGCTCAGCTTGATCGGCCGATCGGAGAGCAGATCGCCGGTTGATACCAGAGGTGAGACAGCAAGTGCATGGAAGCCAGACCCTCCATGCAGCGCCAGACCAATGCAGAAACCATGTAGTTGATCGGCTATTAGCCTATTATTATATTATTATTATTATACTGTTATTTAGCAATTAATGAACCATTGAACCATGTTGCAATCGTAGTCATGTTGTTAGCTTTGTTTGTGAATAACATTCTGTCTGTTTTCTTTTTTAGTTCAATCAATGGACGGAACTGGTGCTGGTCGATAGGAGTCGAATTTTTTCGTCATTTCAGCGATTCACAACTTTAATATATTATAGTCTAAACATACTTTTCAACTTAACTTCTTCGTTCGCAAGAACTGCCATGCAGCGTTGATTTAACAATGAACAACTTTCAATGATTAAAAATAGTGGTAAATAATTCATAAATAACTTAAATTAATTATAGGCCTTTCAATGACTTTCTGTCCGTTGCTACTGAGCTGTGTCTGAGATTCGAGTCTCGGTGATAATAATTATGAATTAATAATAAGTCTCATTCATGATCTTAGTCATGGGGACTTTTGCAACTTTTGCAAGACAGGGAAAAACACTAAGTAGCCACAGGATCACGGTTGCATTGTTAGCAAGAGCTAGAAAAATTAAAGCAGGAATTGAGAAGGTTTCTAAATGCAAATTTTTCAGTTTCACTTCTTTGTGTTTAATTAGTGCTTTAGTGCCACGAAATTAAACATAGGAGTTTAAAGTAGGTCCCAATTATCCAGGGGAAGCGAAAATTACCCCTCTTACTCCTATGTGCGGGTGCCCAAGATCCTAGTCTCTGAATTTCTAAAGCGCTACCGCGGAAAGCCTAAGCGAAATGCAGGGCGCAAGGTGCTCACGAGCGTTGTGTTGTGTCAGAGGGATTGTCCAAAGTTGAAGTCCAAGTATTATTGTCTCTGCGTGATGAATGAAGCTCGCTTATTGTACATTGGTCCGTACATTGCATCTGGTATTATCAGATTATTTTCAGTCTCAACTTGCTTACTTTCTTGCGACTCTCATATCGAACCTGTCTTACTATCTTTCTTAACCAATCTAAGCTCTAAACATGCATCCTCCAATCGCTTACGTTTCATATTCTTTCAAACTGCCAATCTTTGACCAACTTCCGCAAACCTCTTTAAGATTAACAAATGCCAGACACCGCGAGCGATCGTTGTAGTAAAAAGCACATGGGATAATTATGCGAAAATGAGAATTCAAGTAACTAACCCACTTAATGACTTCTTTGTGACAAAAACATATCCAGTGGACTGGTAGGCTTACTCTGTGTAAGCCTCCCTTTAGATCTGCCTTTAACCGACTTTGCATGTCATTCACAAAACATCAATTTTGAGTAGGCCTAATGAGAACTCAGAACTAGATGTTTCCTTTTCTCCGAGGCTGGAGTCCTGGACTATATGAAAAGAAAAGCCTCTGACTCCGAGTCTCTATAAATTATTACTATATTAGTGTCGCCACTGTGGTGCAATATAAGTGCTCTGAATGAGTAAATGAATTAATCACAATCATCGAAACCTTCACAACGGCAAACATTGTAATTATTTACATTTTACGTTGAGCACAACACAACTATTCATGAAGCATTAGTCATAATTAATTACATACGACTATAATCAAAGTATAAATAATTCCGAAATGAAACAAAAATGTCCACAGCATGGCGACATTACAAGAACCGAAAAGAAGAAGAGAAAAGCTTAACAGATCACGTGACTATCGATAGAGGTATCGTCCAACATTTATGACGGCAAGCCTTAAAGCATTGTAATGTAATAGACCTACTGCCGCCTTTTCCAACGCCCCACTCGAGAGTAGAACGTGCCCCACCTAATAATAGTTTCTAGTTATCAAGGCATAGGCCTATTAGCCAATCTTATTACTTATGTTATACAGCCTGTCCCTTGTAAGTTTTTGGTCATAATGTCTGCTAGCATTTGGCCAGTGAAGCATTACTCTAAGTTTAAAATTATTCCACGAAACTGTAAGTCTCGAAGATGATGATGTCGAACATCTATGTGCTTGGTTCATGCATTGAATTTCTCATTGCAATCTTGATGCATCCTTGGATGTTTTTATACAGAATCGTTGATTCAATGCACGGTATGTGTAGATCAGATAACAATAATTAGGCTATAATTATTGTCTTAACCAAATCAATTCTTGACTTGCCAAAGAAGCCGCAATATATTCTACTTCTGTAGAGTGTAGATGACAGTGCTACGGATTTATATCCAACGAATCTTAACTGTAAGTCTCGAAGATGATTATGTCGAACATCTACAGTAGACTATGTGCTTGGTTCTTGCGTTGATTTTCTCGTTGCTTGCAATCTTGATGCATCCTTTGTTGTTCTCATACAGAGTAGTTGATTCAATGCACGGTATTAGGCCTATGTAGGTCAGATAACAACTGTCTTAACCAAACCAATTCTTGACTTGCCAAAGAAGCAGCAATTATATATATATTTTGCTTCTGTAGAGGACAGAGCTACGGATATTTGCCTTTTATATATCCATGAAATTACTTCTTCACCGAGCTTAACCCTTTAATGCCGGAGGGTATAGGATTTCCCATACCATTTACTATCTTCTCGGCATTAAAGGGTTAAACAGGTTTCCGCTGGTTGACTTGCGATCGGATCTGTCGCCTGCCCAGTCTGCATCAACATAATTACGCAATCAGTTTTAGATCTCCAACAGCTTCAAGCTTTAACTTCCAGTTAATTGTTCGCTTCAGATATCTGATAACTCTCTTTAGACCTACTCTCTTTCCAATCACACTGACGTGGTGTATTGACTTTTCGACATAAAAATAGAAACTGCGGCTGCAATATCTGGTCTTGTAGTAGTAGCTATGTAGGCCTACAACAAAGCCCACACTGCTTGTCGATATTGTTCATTTGAGCTGAGCAACTTCTCTTCTCCTGTCAATTCATCAAGTTTATTTGAACCAATTATTTGAGATGTTAGCCTACTAAAAAATATAGGCTACTTCTTACTAGCTATGTCACAAAATTACTGACCTAGGCACACACGGGCTTCAAAAGCCAGCGGCGCCGCCAGGATTTTATTTCTGTACGCACAACTTGCACAAAATAATATGAAGCGAACAGCGATCGATACGAGCTTATATTCAGAGGCGGATTCATGATTTCTGGTTAGGGGGGGGGGGGGGGGCGTAAATACCACCAATCCAATCCTATATATATATATATATACCGTGCTTAAAGTGTAAAAAAAGTGCCAGGACGCTGTATTGTAGGCCTAATTGGTCGTCAGTGGCGGCGCCGAAGGCGGGAAGTTGCGAGTGCCGAAGGCACGAAGCCCATCCCGACTAGGGGGTCTGAGGAAGCGTCGTAAGCTCCCCCAGCGGGGTCTGGGGCGGAGCCCCAGCGACCAGCGCATTTTTGGCTGTTTCGACCTTAAATGGAGCCATTTTTAGGCTCTTGTTTGCCAGCTATTTGTGAACGACAAAGTCGCGAAATTTTTAAGAATAAGTCGTTTTTCAGTGTCGCAAGCTACCAGGATAACAATAAAAATCAAAATGTTATTGTAAAAGAGAAAGGTTTTGTCTTTACAGTAAGCTCCCCCAGCGGGGCCTGGGGGCGGAGACCCAGCGACCAGCGCATTTTTGGCTGTGTCGACCTCAAATGCAGCCATTTTTAGGCAGTCATGTTGAACCTATATAATATATCTTTCTTTGTGCGCATAACGTATAGGTAGGATAGGCTATAGGATTCTCTCGTGGTAATATGGAAATTCAAACTGTCACCCAATACATTTAGACCATGTGACAATTATATAAAAGTTTGCGCCCCTAGAAAAATTCCTGCGGACGCCCATGCTAAAGGCTTCAAATTATTACCCCCTCCTAAACATTACCCCCCCCTGCAAACTGTAATTTGCATCAATCGTCGCATTTATTGGACTAAAAATATCAGAAAAAATAATCCCGCTTCTTGTTTTGGTCTGAAGATTTTCATCCGTTATCCCACTTCGTGGTTTGGTTTGTTATAAATATTTTCATCTGTAACTAAAATACTAAATCGCCGCTGAAGTTACATGGAGAAATGGCTTCGAGGCTATTATTTCTTCCGATTAAAATATTGATAACAAACCACAGTGGGATGACGGATAAATCTATGCAAATCTAGTGTCCGGGGGTAATCTGAAACCGGTTACGGTACAAGTTACCGAGGGGGGGGGTGATGTTTAGGAGGTGCAATTTGATACCTTTAGATCGGCATATTGCTATGCTATCGTCGCCTTGAAGCCGGAATTTTCCAGGTTCGAATCCACCTCGCCGCGTAAGGACCTTGGGCAAGTCCTTCACTCACAATTGCTCAGCGCTTCGGCCGGAGTAGAGAGCTTGAAGGGGCGCTATAACCAGTGGCGGATCCAGAACTCTTCCAAGGGGGGGGGGCAAAAATCTTAGAACCTGGGATGGGACAGGTGAAACAAATTTCAAAATTTGGTTGTTGGTCGAAAATAAATAGGGATCAGTCTTTGGCTGAAGTACTTTTCATCCGCCAAAAAAAGTTGATGAGGTTTTTTTTAGTCATCTGCCAAATTTTTTTGGGAGAAAATCATACCATTTCATCCGCCAAAAAAGTTGATGACCTTTTTTTTACTCTTCCACTTGAAAACCGACTGGGGGGGGGGGGTCACGTCCCATGCCATTTTCCAAATATGGGGGGGGCAATATGCCTTTAGCCTATACTCATATGCATATTGCTAATTTCATACCAAATGGGGGGGCACGTCCCATGGCAGTTTTAAATGGGGGCCATGGCCGGATTGCCCCCTGGATCCGCCCCTGGCTATAAAAAGTGCACATAAAAACACATACAAACAAAAATTAAATTAATTTTTTTTTTACGGTTTTACATCCAGGAATCCCAGGATCCATAGTCTAGGCAGCTATAAGACGCTCAATGCCAAGATGGCTCTCTATTAGAGTGTAAGTAAGTAAGGAAGTAAGTATATTCTATAGATTATAAAATTTCAATAGAATTTCATGGCTTATAATAAATTTACAATTTTTTTGGAAAATTTTTTTTTTTGCCTTTCCGCGCTGTACGCACTTGCGTAAGTGCGTACGCCTAACGGCGCCCCTGGCAAAAGCGATAATTCTTGTAGCCAATTAGGCCTGCTGCAACACAAAACCGAAAACAACCGCCATAATTTAATGATAATTATTGAGTCTAACAGCAGAGCTGAGACCCACTTTATGGATGTGCCGGATTTTAATTCTCCTGCTCTGGCTATTTGAAAGAGTAGTTGAAGTCAGTTCCAAAACTGACTTGGAGTGCGTCGCTGCTGATCTCCTTTATCACATAGCGTCGTTAAACTGAAACTACTACAACTACATGTATTATAGGATGGTCTTCGGTTTAAAGAGCAATCATGATTGAGATCGTCGGTCGGGAAAAAGTCCAAGACGTCTCCATTCTTCGGACCTGGGTCTCCTCCGATCGATTGTTTCCTTCCAAACCTCAGGACTAGAACACTAGACGACTACATGTACATGTATGTCGATTGGAACAGTCGCAGCCACTAGCAGACTCGATGCAACAATGTAACATTATTGCAGCACAATCCTTAGCGAAATTTATGCTTTCAACTACAGTTATTAGGCTCCTGCTTTGAATTTATAATTGAAAACTTCTCTTTGTGGCCACTTTCACATTAGATTGGGGGATTGATGGTAAATATTGTATCTCTTGAAACACAAGAACAATCGAGAGAACGCAATGCTGTGCCCTAATACAAAAATCTCTGCCCCCCACAAGGCTGCCAGGATGTTTACCCTGCCGAGAATTTACTCGGGGCATAAACCCCTTGCACTGGTTATTAGTAAGATATTGTTTGAACGACCTGGGTATGTCCTGATTAACAATGTCTAACATTTTAAAAGTTTAAAATTTTAAAATTGTTGCGCCGCCTCTGACGGAAATAGCCAGCAATCGATTGCCGCAGATGTTAAACATGGTTCGAATCGATCGGCAAACATACGCAGAACATGTCACTCAAACCTGTTTCAAAAATATCTAGAAGCACGTACAATTTAATTAGTTTCGATTGACGGTAATTTTACTGCTGCGCCTGAATATCGGTGGAAGTTAACTTATAGCAAACAAAATAATATGCAGTAAATTGTTGTTTGACGACTTTCTACTGATGCACCCAGGACTAGTTAGATCGATCGGTTCAAAGCAAGAGGTAGGCCTGCGTGTATTGTGTAGACTATGCAATGTAGCCTATGCATGGACGAATGCTTATTCGCATGTATGAATGTTGGCCTCTGTATGCGATTACACTTGTATAGTCTACAAATCATGTTATAGTAAATCTTATCGTGGTATAATTATAACAGTTCCTGTTATGAAATGACGTAGATAGTAACTAAAAACTATTGCCATTTTGCACAATGTTCTATGGGGGGGAAGTAATCTATGTGGAAACATCCCGCTGAGAGATGCATAGATTAAACCCTGCCCTCCGTGGCCCGCTCCCCCTATCGACGTGAGTTTTGGCTCTTTTCTGATTTCCCCTCTGTTTTTCACCGGGCTCAAGTTGCGCCCGCCATGTATAGGGATAGAAGCCCCTGAATTGGGATAGAGTTGCAATTGATGCAAGTAGACCTGCGAACATGCAAAATAAATGCGCGAGTTAAAGTTTTGTAAAGACATAGCCTACATGTAGTTCTGACTCTCCTCCATGCTCTGTCATTAACTGGACGAACAGCCGGTCGTCTACTTAATTTGAAATGGACTAAGTCATTCTGAGTGGCAAGATAATTATCGTCATTGTCTGCACTGAACCACACCGGTTTTGAATTACTTGTTCCAGCCTACATAGAAAGTTAGGCCTACATTAACTCGGTGCTCAATATTTTAATTTCTAATTAAAAAGCATCCTGCGTGAAACATTGAGTTCTAGCTAATTGATTTTCGAATTCTGATTTTTATTTCTGGAAATGGTCCTAAATATGAATTTAGTAAAGACATCTGCTCCGGACTGCGTAGGTCGTCCTAATGACTTTTGAACAGATGTCTGTGTCTCAATGAGACGGCGATCATCAATTCCTTTCACTGCAGCCGAATTTGCTTTCTTAGAACTGCATATCCACACAAGCAAGACAAAATGTGTCTTTCTTAATATGTGGGAGAGTCAAGGTCAACTCCATAACCATGGCCGTATAAGCTATTTAGGAATTGTTTCGCATCAGCCCTCAAAATAATTAATTTCCAACGTGATCCTGTTAGTGAAATAAAACTCGTTAGATGCAGCAATCTTCAATTGGTTCGGTATTAAAATCAATTCCTATGTTCAGAGCATGATGTCTCCATTCTAAAAATAGCCTTACTCATGAAGAACAGCTGCAGGCACTGTGTCAGCTCAACTTTCGTAATATAAACCACTTGCTTTCTGTGTTTGCACATTCGCGAAGTGAATTTGTGCCTTTGCAGGTTTTCGAAATCCGTAGTCTTCAAATGAAACATTGTTGAACAGGAACGGTAATACTGTCTCATCGTACATGTAGGCCTATAATGTAAACAAAATACTTAGCCTACGTCATTGCAAGTTGTATTCTGCGCCGATAGCACTATCTGTGCGACACGATTAATTTCCTGGGAAATGATTATTTATTTCCTGCTTAGGCCTACTTAGCCTATGTCTCAAAGGTATAAGAAATGGCTGTTATTCTTTTTAAACTTTGCCTTTGTGACCGGGACAATCATAATTTCTAAATAATAGGCCTATCTAGTTTCCATAAAAAGAAAAGTAAGTTTAGAACTCCTGAATTACAGTTTGGACTTCTTTTGTTTAGTTGAAGACCTATCGCAACGCAGCGCACTTCTTTAAACTTTGTGACTTTACTTTGCTTTGTATACTCTTTTATAATAATGGCTTTTGTATAAATGTAGGACTACACACATCATACGATGATGTTTCAGATGGAGGTGTTCTTCGTACTCGTGTTCAGCCTCCTGCTGGTTACAATAGGTAAGGCAGCGAACTATATACAAATAATTTTGTATGTATGCATGCATGTATGTATGTATGTATGTATGCCTGTATGTATGTATGTATGTATGTATGTATGTATGTATGTATGTATGTATGTATGTATGTATGTATGTGTGTATGTATGTGTGTATGTATGTATGTATGTATGTATGTATGTATGTATGTATGTATGTATGTATGTGTGTATGTATGTATGTATGTATGTATGTATGTATGTATGTATGTATGTATGTATGTATGTATGTATGAACTTATGCAGGCTCTTAATCAATAAAAAATTTATAAAAGCTCGCTGACTCATGATTTTCTTCTTTTCTGCTGTTTGTTATTATTGTTTGAGAGAAAATCTATATAGTAAGAAAAACTAGTTGCTTTTGAAATGAGGTACATTGCTTTTCTCGAACTTGTCCTCATGGTTTATCACGTGGCCTAGGTGGCAAACTGTTGGCATCGGTAACACATGACCGGTGTAATAAGCACAGAGAGAAAGTCAACTTATTTGATTTGTTGATTAAAAAAACAGCCGAAAAAAGAGGCTGCACTCTCCCGATGGAAATGTTCTCGATGAGCTCGTGCATGTAACTGCACTTACCTCAGCGTTACGCGAAGCTACAAATTGCAGCTGAAACAATAATACTCATCACAGCGTTTTAAACGATAGGAACGATGCACAGAAAAGTGCAAACTTCTTTTGATTTGTGCTTTTACAGAAAGTGAAAAGCCGGCTTTCACTTTGAGTGAGACTCTCTGACTATGTCTGTCTGTCTGTCTGTGCTCTTCCTCTCTCTTCTTCTCTCTTCATCTCTCTCTCTCTCTCTCTCTCTCTCTCTCTCTCTCTCTCTTTCTCTGTGTGTGTGTCTGTGTCTGTGTCTCTGTCTGTGTCTGTGTCTCTGTCTCTCTCTCTCTTCAATTAAATTTATTAGCACTCTCTTGTCGTTGAAGGGTTAAAGGGAGAAGTTAAGACTTTCCTGGCTGATGCTGGAATGGATTTGGGGCTCTAATTTCCTCGCCTGGCATGGACTAGGCAATGGTGCTGGCCACCATGCAAGATCACACTAGGCCTGGATACTAACTTCCTCGATTTGTTCCGTTGACAAATGATTCTGCATGGTGATAGACAGAGTTCTGTGAGTAAAAAATGCCTGAGAAGATTGACTGATTACGGTTAATGAAGTTTTCTCATCACTTAAGACTCGTCTGATTGATCTTAACCCATCAACATGTTGCCTGAATTAAACAATATTTCACTTGAGGCGATAATCGATGGACTCTTTGCAGTAGCGGCGCTAGGGGCTAAGCCCCCCAAAGGTCATCTTTTTCCCCATGTAAAAAAATATTTGGACGATTAGCCCCCCCCCCCCAAAAGTAACCGGATGACTAAAAAAAGAAAAGAGGGCATCACAAATTTTGGCGACGAAAATGGAAAATTTCTATGAAATTTCCTCCACGAGTTAAGCCCCCAAAACGGAAATCCTGGCGCCGCCACTAACGCTTTGTTTAATAATTAGCCTATTATGAGTTTAACCGCTTTAACGTATCAAAGAAGTGATTTCTATTTGATTCAATTTTTACTGTTCGATTATACAGTGACTTCCTTTTCTCCAAGAACGATAACAGACAAGACAGGTATGGAATTATGTTTTGCTTTTGCTGTATCTGTTAATCCTGTTGAATGTTGATCCCCAAGATCGATGAATGCAAGTAAAGTAGCCTAAGTTGTTATTGTCTCATTATAGTGACTCTAGGCCTCAATCTGATGGCTATTTTACTCATTTTCGTAAAATTTAATTCTTCTGAATCCCGCAACTTTCAGGTTAAAATCTGTACAGCCCAGTTGCATATACACGGTGAACGGAAAAAACCGAACCTCTCCTATTGCTACGATAATTTGTGTAATAATTTGCACATTTTAATAAAATTTGGAGAAAATTCAGCTTAATAGGACAAGAATCAGATAACTATCATTATTTTGTTAGTTATAATGTGTGTTCAAAATATCCTCCTTTAACCTCAAAACACGCACAAAGACGCGCTCGGCACTGACTAGTTGCTGAATCAATTACATCTTGATCAGATTCGCCTCGTGCCTATATCGTACGCTGACGCAGTTCTCCGACATCACGTGCCTTTTCTTGTAAACTTTTCTTGCATCACAGACTAGATTTTATAGTCCACGGGTCTAGGCTATTTGAAATGAATCAAGTTTGCAGGATAGGCCTAGCGCATCAACAACTGCCTTGATCGCTCAAGCCATGTTGCCCATGCCTTATTGTTGACCTCCGCTAGTTCTGTCGCTATACGCTCCTTCAAACATTTTAAATAACTTCAAGTTTTAGCTGGAATAGCGTATAATTATAAAAACTAGTTAAGTTTATAGTTGGGAATAAAATAGTTCTATTCTCAATAATATTTTTACATGTTTGGTGTTAATTTCTTTATTTATTGTAGAGGTTCGGTTTTTCCGTTCACCGTGTAATTATATTAGCCTATAATTTCAGTGACAGTATCGAAAACGTTGTATTGGTGTTCCTCGTCGATTGAAAGTCTGGATTTTATTCTTTTCTGAGGCTTTAGTTTAATTAGATTCTACATAGAAATTCTGAAGCTGTTTCTGTGAAACGGCATTAAAATACTTGTGACTATCTTTGGAAATTGTGTTTTCAAAAACAGCATTGCATTCAAGAAATTGAATAGTAGGTCTATAATAGACATAAATTTTGTTGATCTGTTTGAATTTTGAACCTACATGACTTGTAGACTTTTGTAAGCTTAATTAATTTAAGAAGTTGTAGGGGTAAGTGGTGCAAAAGTGGCAGGGTAGGGTAAGAGTGGCACCCCCACTTTCGAAGTAAGTACTTATTTTCTGAAACCTTTACCTAGTGCGAACATAGACTATCATTAAGTGTTATGTTTTCATAAGACAAAAATTTTCAAAAATTGAATGGTAAAAATTTTATATAATAATTTCGATTTTTCGCGTTATTTGCAACTCTCACGAGAATCACAAATATGTTCCTCACTTTCAGTATTAAGATCGCACTTGTTAAAGTTTTATTTTGTACGGTGCAGAAATGTGTGTTCTTTTCCATGCTATAAGTTTTAAGAAATTAGGCAACGCAATAATGCTGATAGATCCTCGCAATTATGAGCACCCAACTCGGGGCAAAAGTAGCACTGTATGCCTCTCTTGCCCCCGTTTTACGTGCCACTATTGCCCCATTACTGACACTTTTGCCCCAGCGGTATGCCAGTTCTGCCCCAGCGGTATGCCAGTTCTGCCCCAGCGGTATGCCATGCAGTTTTTCCCACAGGTATAGCCAGCCTACTGGTATATTCTATTAATTGGTGTTGTGCATAATGTACTAAGTGGTTATTTAAAAGCGTAAAACACAGCGAAAACGCACACTGACGAAGTATTGTGCCATGCCATGAAAATGGTGGCTAGTGGAGATTTTTAGAAATTCCAGGCAATGATAAAGCATGGTAAAAGCTATTGACCTACGCCATTAGCATCCTGGCTTTGTGCATGCCTATAATTAATAGGCCTATTGGCGTTTCAATAAAGCGTCGGGACATGTGTGTGACTTGGAGATCTGCTAGACCAGTGCTGCAGGATGAAGTGAAGAAGGTAGCCAACGTTATAGGTAGGAATCGGCCAATGAAACAGAACGATCAGACAAACAAGAAGTTAAGAAACTTCAACAAGGTATTCATTCAGTAAATGCATTTGTATAATACCTCTTCAAGGAGACTACTCAGAGGCGCTCCAAACTTCAGCGCGGCCAAATAAAACTGCCTTAAGATGTGAGAGGAAAGCCTGAGAATGACTTTTAGAAAGGAAGCAGAGTGTCAGAGGAAGGCCATTCCAGGTTGACGGCCCTAACACCGTGATAGCATGGTTTTGCATATATATAGGCTGTAATAGTGGAAGTAAGCCACGAGCAAAGACTGAGAACAGACTTTTCAATCGAACGATGGAGCGGAGCTGGCGAGCACTGAGAGTAGGGTTACAGAGCTCACAAAGGTAGGAAGGAGCAAGGCCTAGCACGTAGCACCAGATTAGGGTAGAGATCCTATTCTCAATTTGCTGCTAGACAGGAAGGTAGGCTATTATAGTTGAGATCGTCACGCATACAACTGGAAATAATGACTGAATTTGGGAATGCGGCCAATATGGCGGGCTGCAGAGAACAAGACGCGATCAAGGCAACCAATACAGGCACTTCTCCGTGCTTTTTAGCCTCAGGCAAGCATAGACAGAGCAGCAGTAGTCAAGTCTGGTGGTAACGAAAGAATGGACACGGGTAGCAGCAACAATAGGAGTAAGCGAGCGAGCAACAGTGCGCAGTTGACGCAGTTGATAATAACAAACACGGAGTGATTGTGTGCAGCACAATTGAGCTCTTGGTCCAGAGCAAATCACAGACCTTGGTTGAGAAGACAACGTGAGGAAAGGTAGCACCAATAGCCCATATGCAGTAGCAACTTTAAAACAGGACACGAAGGTGAAAAGGTTGTAAAGGCCTATATGATGAAAAGAAAACTTGGAACATCACCAGAATTCAGAAAATCAATGCAAAGCTCAATTCGACCAGGAAAACCAAAGCTTCGTACTCAACCAGACTAGTGTGCTGTCTTGAGGAACCTGCGAGCACTAACAACAGTACTGAAAAGTCAAAACACAAGATAGTGATATGAATATTAAGGTAGCACCTACCTTTGAAAAAAGTAATAATATAAACTGCACATATTTTTCTGTGACGAAATTGAGATAAGTGACGAGAGAGGAAGAGAGAAACTGTTCCTTTCTGGTCCTTCCAAGAAAAGTAAACATGATAGGATACCAATGGGTCTTAGCCCCTCTTCCCCCATATATGAGGACATTCAGAACAGTGATGCCACTGACTCTCAGCCTATATTTTCAATGGTTGTTAATCTGCGAAGAAATTCAGAAAGTGATGGCACTTACACTCAGCTTATCATCACCTGTAAAGAAATTCAGGCAAGTAGAGCAGTGTTTAGCAATAAAGTTGCTTCATGTAGCCTAAAGGCTTGACGTCTAGTTCTCTTCTTCAGAAATGCCATCGCCGGTTTCTTCTGCCTACTTCTGCTGGCAAGCGTAAAAGAAAGAGCGAATATTTAACAATTCTGCATGAAGGCAAGTGCGTGCAAAGCAAGTCTATAGAGGAAACGTGCATAAGATGGAGCAAAGAGAGGGCTACCTTCTGCGATGGCAGGTACCGAAAATGGAATGACAATGGACGCCGAGAAATACAAAAATGCATTTAAAACGCATAAAATTAAAAATCACAATAGACTTATTTCTTGTGTGCTTTTGTCTTTGTTGTTTACTGACTAAGACTTTTGTTTAGATATCAGAAAATATTTAGCTTTGTTGTAATTTTGGTGATTCAAGCTTAATATAGAGTGTCAATGCTTTAGATTGCTTAGCAAAACCGATACTTGAGAGATTTCATGGAAGTTATCTTCTCATCACATTATGCATTGCTGTGTGCAATTGTTTTATTTAATATGTAAGACATAAATTCTTGCTTATTGTTGTACAGCAACATTTTTGAATACGTAGCCTATTTTACTGTCTCTGGGGGTACGAAGGGCATGCCAGCCTTGCCCCCAACTAGGGGTAAAAGTGGCATGATATTCATGCCCCACATGGTGGGGCAAGAGTGGCCTTTTGGGTGCCTCCGCCCCAAGCTAGATTGTGATTAAGAAATCGTATCTAGTTGCAATTTAAGCAAATTTATGGATGCACAGATGATCTACCTAAGTCCTACACTACAAAACAAATTTTATCTAGATATGTTGAAAATTACATATTTTATTCAACTTTTTATGACTTTATGCCACACTTGCCCCCACCTCCCCTAAATCTCGAGCTACGTTCTGGAATTTCTGAATATAACGTTTAGGCTACTGAATTACGACCTTAAGAGTTAAGACTGGAAATATCTGAGGAAGAGTAAGCCTAGTGCTTCGACTAAACACTGAGAAGCAACGGTGAAAACGAAGTAGGCCCTACTTAGGCGTTTCTTTTTTTATTTGCACTGAAGAAACAACGACCTACGATCCGTGCGAGAAAAGTCTTCCCATTGATTTCAATACTTATCAGAATTCGTTTGAAATGACGATGAAAAGTGACGATGGCACCGTGTATCCTGGAGCGTGGCAAGCGCTAAAGTACAGTGGAGAAAACGGGTTGAAAATAATGGCACAGGAAGACGAGATATTCAACATGAGCTTCATCTTAAAGAATTGCAACGGAACATGGACAATTAACACGATCGCTTTCAAGACGACGCTTTCAAAGAAGGTTCAACTGGAAGTCGAGGAGAAAGTGGAGTACACATGGGTTCGTTAATTAAGATTGTGTTATTTCTTAGGGTGTGCCGACATTTAAACATACGACACATAATCACGCGACACTTAAACACAGACACTTAAACACACGACAGATAAACACACGGACAGATAAACACACGACAGATAAACACGCCGCACTTAAAGTTAAACTGACCTCAAACACGATAGATGAAGATGACATAATAAAGCTAGACATAGGCCCTATATGATATAGAATCAATATTGTTGTGAATGTGTTAAAAACGAATTGTTAATCCTGATTATCTGCCAGAAAAGCACAATAGGCGTTATAGGCCTACTGTTCAACTATAAGTGAGACGACAATAGGCCTATATTTCTTCATTCTTATTCTCCCTAACTTTAATATACTCAAAATTTCTGTATAGGTCCCTTAGGCCTACTGTTGAACGTCCTTTTGTTGAGACGCCAAGTGTAACAGAATCTGAGCGTGTAGCCATAATTATCGTAATAGTCAACGGCGGTGTAATGGTCGAAGTAACGGATTCTGTTAAAAATGTTCGTACACTAAATTCCTTCAATAACAAGGAAAGTTAGCCTACAAAGTTGAAATTAGATTGGATGACCAGGCAGGCATTGCAGACAGTCAGGCACTGTACACTGTAGTGCACAAACTTTGTTCAAGTTAATGTCTGTTCTGGTGTGTATGTTTCGTGTGTTTGAATGTCGCATGATTATAGGGCCGTGTGTTTATCTGTCGTGTGTTTATCTGTCCGTGTGTTTAACTGTCGTGTGTTTATCTGTCCGTGTGTTTATCTGTCGTGTGTTTATCTGTCCGTGTGTTTATCTGTCGTGTGTTTATCTGTCCGTGTGTTTATCTGTCGTGTGTTTAAGTGTCTGTGTTTAAGTGTCGCATGATTATATGTCGTGTGTTTAAATGTTATGGAACCATTTCTTAGTCCATTGCGTTGTAAACTCCGATTACTTAGACCTACAATCCTACATGCATAGCCTATCCAAAGTTGTGCTTGATAGATTTGCGAATGGCATAAGCTCATTGTCTATTGCTATCGGATCTGAAGCATTATGGAATGAAGACACCTTCTCTTTCTTCAAAACCATTGCAGTAGAGCGACCAATGGGGTTTTCGTGTCGGTTTAAAAAAATCATCGATGGCTAATTAACACAGTCTTTTGTCATTGTTAAATAGGGCCTACGTCTCGTGGTAAAAATTCATTTATGGTCATAGATATTATTTATTTATTTATTATAATTTCCATCTTCGTCGTATTTCGCCTGTTGATTGTTGTCATTTCGTTTCTTGCTTCCGATGCAAAAATGTTAAACCTGATTTGCGGCGCACGAGTAAACTGGAGACAAAGGCACAGATACGTAGGCCTAATTCCTAATGCTTATGTAGAGTATTTCCGTTTCATTCCATGCTATTTACTGTTTAGTCCATGTTTAAAATTTGTAAATAGTTGCAACTTATAACAGCCGTTTAACTTTGGATTTCGCTTTCAATGACCTTTCCGAGTCTATTTTTCTTTGTTCAACTCGCTGCCTGTTTAAAAAGTGTTGTCTTGTGTGTGGAGCAGTTATTCGTCGACTACCTTGCAATGAACGATGTGTCCACGAGTTTCATCAAGCAACTGCCTGGAGATGGATTACAGTTAGTCTTACACTCCGCCAAGGACAGCATCTTTATCATCACCGACTTGTATATCGAAGTATTCTGCGACTGCTCACAAGGTTGGCTGACTAAATAAATTGGTTGAGTCTTCTGAAATGGAACGGAGATTCAGATTATGTTCTAAGAAGTGATGCATGTGTAACGAGAGTTTGAACAACGTCGCGTTCGTAAAACAAGTGTCAGAAATCATTCTTTGTGCAAAATGTCGTTTTCAGATTTAACATGAACTTTCGCTTCGGAATGGCAATCGACATGATGGAAATTCCATATCACTATTGTTAAAAATAAAATTGCCAAATCGATTGGAATAATCAATAGGCTCAAAAATACTCTTCCTCTCCCCACGCTTAAAACTATCTATAACACTTTTGTCCTACCTTATCTGAAATATGGTACTGTAATATGGGCCGGGGATATAAAACTCACCTTGAACCAATACTACTGTTACAGAAACGTGCATCTTTACTTAGTTTTATAGGTTGGGGATGACCAGGTATGCTTTGCTTCTTCTCCTCACGAGTCGATTCGCTAATTCTTGCAGTTAACCTTCTACTTTTCTCTCTCCAGTGCTTATATAGTTGATACCATCTGTATGTTTTTGATCTTCTTGCATCTGGTAATGTAAAAGTGCTCGTGATCAGTAGTATGTTTATGGTTGTGTTTGCTGATTCGATTCAATAAATTTGGATTTGATTTGATTTGACATGCGCCATTGTTGTGTTAGGCCTACTTCTCTGGTTAAACAATGGTTTTAGGAGTACATGTATGTATACATATTTATTGATCACTTTTAGGGAACTCTTCACTAGCGATTGTAACATAGCTATCCAGGACACCGAAGGAGTGAACAATAGCACAATTTCTGAACTTTTGTTTGTTACAGATATCAACCTTCCAACGAAAGTCTACGGTGAGTTACTTTATAACTGAGAAGCTTAATCCATGATATGATTTAAATTCAAATTTTTCTCTCACGGATTGCTACGGTATAACCTAAGGCGATCATCGTTAGACGCTTTTCGTATCACGGCGGCGGTTTATAGGCCTAAAATTAATGATTAAATTTGAATTGATGTTTTAGTGTTTCTCAATTAAAGAGACATTTCCCACAGAAGTCCACAACAAACGTGTATCCTGATAAGTAAAGACATTGATGATTTTTAATGTTCTGTGAACTCGGTGAAGTTTAGTTTTGTTACAGTATGCAAGTGCTTCTATACACTGGTTGCATGCAAGACATGTAGTCCATGAAAAATTCTATTTTATCACATGAGGCAATTCTTGAGATGTCAGCTAAACTCAAATTCTTGCTCAAAGTTCAATCGTCAAACAGTAATTATTTATTGCACCCGATCAATGGATTCTTTTACTGACGTTGAGTCTCTCCATTTCTCATTCTTCCTCTCCTTCCTCTCTTTCTCTTGACCTTACCCTTTCTCTTTCTTTTGTTTTCTCTCACTCTTCCTCGCGTGGGTTGACCTTTGACTTTTGACGTCAGAATCTGATGTCGGATTACGGTACAATGCAAGAGTGACAATGAAACATGCTTCAGCTACTTCACATATAATATTGTAAAGCCTACATATATACGATGATTCACAAGGCGAATTTTGCGAACCTCTAAATATCGTGTGGAACCTTTCTAATGGATTTGAGCTGGAAGTCGGGAGACTTCTCAGTAACATTCCTAAAGGGGCGCTGTAACAAGTGCACATACAATCATACATACATACATTATACACACATACATACATACATACATACATACATACATACATACATACATACATACATACATACATACATATATACGGACATAGTATTACATACATACATACATACATACTTACATACATACATACATACATACATACATACATACATACATACATACATACATGCATGCATACATACGTGCATACATACATACATGCATGCATGCATGCATGCATGCATACATACATACATACATACATACATACATACATACATACATACATACATACATACATACATACATACATACATACATACATACATACATACATACATACATACATACCGACATACATACCGACATACATACATACATACATACATACATACATACATACATACATACATACATACATACATACATACATACATACATACATTTATTTTATTTATTGAAAGTCGCGTTTTGTGTCTTGCCATCGTGGATGTCTGTCGCGTGTGTTTGTTTTTTCCACAGATGATTATGATGAAATGAATTTGAATATTATGATGATAAAAGTAACTGTTACAGTAATTGCAGCAATGAATTGCAGCATATTAAAATAAGCAATGGCAATGTTTCTACAGTAATCTGAGATACAGTGATAAAATTGAGCCCTCAATTATTATGGAAATAATTATAATTCTGAATTATGTCTTTCGCACCGAAGTATCTCTGTGATCTTACAGTTCGCCGCTCTCTGAGACTTCGTCGCGTCCTCTTAGATCCTATGGTAACCTATTTTTTCCCTTCCTAAGACTCAATCCAGATCCTTTTCCTGCATAGTAGCCAATCCTTATTATGGGATGAAATACCTGCATTGTTTCGCTCTGCCATCTGTTCCTCATCTTTCTCTCGCCTGAACTCGAAGTGTTTCCCACGGGGTCGCTCGAACTGGGAGCACTTCTGATAGTCTCTTACTGAGAGAAGCGCTTTATAAATGGTCAAACAATACAATACAGTACAGTGTAATTATATACAATTTATTTAAACATGTATTTTTTGTGTACGGGAATCGGGTAATGCAAATGGGTTTATTTGTTCCTGTTTTCATAATATGTTATATTTATTTCCCTTTCATTTCTGATTTCAGAGTCATCAACTTTAACGATTCCGACACAATCGATGCCAGGTACATAATGTAAATTTTGCTCGATCTTTGCCAACTAAATTTCTTTTGCATTGCACTTTAGCGACGATCTGCATTGGATTGCCACGCAATTTATGCTACCGTCGTTACAAAGATAAAAGGTAGAAGTTAAACTTCCGTGCCTGCTACTGGAAAGATGTGGGGCTCACATTTGTCCTGGCCACCGAGCAAGTCCATACGAGGATTTGTTGCATAGGCTTGTTGTTGCGGTGCCAAATGACATTGCATGGAGATAGAGAAATTTTAAACAACAGTTACTGCCTCTTTAAATGTAGGTGTAAGCTAATTTAATCAGTGCACGACGATTGTCGTACAGCGACGCAGGTAGGCCAACTGCAAATTGGCGCGCGGCGTCTGGACAGGTGATTGTCTGGACAGCGCGTGATGTCTAGACAAGCGTACGTTGAGTGTACAAGGAGGGAGTGGAAGTGAAGAAGGAGTGTTGTGTGTTGAGAGCCGATGAGATAGGCTGTAATAGTTGTTGTTGAGTTGCGATAGAGTAGACTGATGAAGGTAGTAGTCGTGTAGTTGTTATGATAACGCAAGTGTAGTCATTGTTGTGTTGTTGCTGATCGTTTTACTTTACATCGGATTTTGGAGTATAATAAGAAGACATAAACACGTCGTCGTTGTTGGTTACAAAACAGTGAAAGTCTGTAAATTCTTTACCTAGCCATTTAGCTAATGAAACAGTTATCTAGGGATAGGCCTATGCTACCACGAACTTATACGAAGAAGCTTCCGAAGAGACTGATAGGAGGAGGTGATCACAAGGAGGTTATCACATTTGGTGGCAGCGGTGGGATAACGATCCAAGTTGCAGGAGAACGATCCTAGTTACGAACGGCGGGTCTACGTGCCAAGTTACGAACGGAGGGATTCTATCCAATTAACAGACGTTGTGGAGGAACGGACGCTGTGAATTTATCGAGGAGCCGAGCACACGGGAGAAGCAACGATACATCGAGCATCCGTACGAAAGTGAGAAACGACAACACAACGACTACAAGGTAGAAAAACTTGCTTGTCTATTGAAGTGTGCATAAAGAATTGAAGTCAGTCAATTGCAAACATTTGAAGAGTAGCCTACTATTTTATCGAGCATCTGTAAAGTAAAGAAGTAAGATGGAGAAACTTACGGAGCAAAAGCAAGCGGCTATTAAAAAGATGTCTTCGGAGAGACTAGTAAAATTATTAATTGAAGCAGGCGTAGACGCAGAAGACGTTGGACAGATGTCGAGGGAAGAGTTGATGAGAACTTTAGCCGAGGTTTGGGCTAAGAAAGAAGAAGCGGAAGAAGAAGGTGCGGTTGGTGGTGCTGAAGGAAAGCCAGTTGAGAAGCCACAGGCACCGATGTCTATGGAAGCGTTGCTGCAATTCATGATGATGAGAGAGGAGCAACGAGCAGAGAAAGAAGAACAACGTAGACACGAGGAAAAGAAGAAAGAAGAGCGACGCAGGCAAGAAGACAAGGAGAAAGAGGAGCAACGAGCAGAACGAGCAGAAAAAGCAGAGAAGATTAGACTAGAAAAAGAGGAGCAGCGTAAACAAGAGAAGAAAGAACGTAAACAACAAGAGATAGACATGCAGAGGCAACAATTTCAGCTCCAGTTAGAACAAATGAAAATAGATCGTGACGAATCAGAACGAAGAAGGATGGAGTTGATGATAGAATATGAAAAAGCAAGGAAAAGCGATGAAGAAATACGGAGACAACAGATTGAGGACAAAAAGGCTCGCGAGGAAGAAAAGGAAAAGATGCGTTTACAGGAACTGGAGAGAGCAGAAGAAATTCGTCAGGAAGAATTTCAAGCCGAAAAAGACAGTTTGGAAAAAGCAGAAAGAGAAAGAGAAGAGCAGATGCAGTTAGAACAAAAGAAACTTGCTATCAAGGAGGCTCAACTTAAAGAAATGGCTATTGAAAAGGAAGAACGCAGAAAGCAGTTAGAACTATTACAACAGAAGATAGAACAGGAAGAACTGCGGAGAATCGAAGATCAAGATCGACTGAAGAAGAGAGACGAAGATGATCGTAAGAGCCGAGAAGTGTCAGAACAGATTAGACTCAAAAAAAGTGAGACAATGGTGTCCAAGATTAAGAAGATAGGTGATGCAATGAAGCATGTGTTACCGAAGATGCCGTATGATATGATGGAAGTGCCATTATATTTTGAAACAGTTGAAAATGCCTTCAATAGTTTCGCTGTGGAAAAGCAATATTGGGTGAAATTGTTGTTGCCATTGATGACCCCGAGAGCGCGAACGGTATTGAATCGATTGTCATTTGAGAATTTAGATAAATACGATGCAGTGAAAGAGCATTTGTTGAAGGAATTCAAGTTAACAGCTCGTGAGTACAGGTCAAGGTTTGCAGATGCCAAGAAGACAGCCGAAGAAACCTATACGATGTTCACGGCTAGGCTGAAGAACCTTTTGAATTATTATGTCCGAAGTAGACGAGTGGACAAAGACTACGAGAAGCTGTTTGATTTGTTAGTGGCGGATAAGCTGAAAGAATGTTTACCACCAGGTCCACTGCAGTTTGTCTTAGCAAAAGAGGGCACAGAATGCTTGGAAGCTAGTAATGTTGCAGACCTCGCAGACATACATGTAAACAATCGGATTGGTGTGATGTTCCAAGACAAACCGAAATTTGAAGCATGGGGAAATAGCTCAAAGCCATTCAAGTGGAACAAGGATAGCAAAGACACCGGAAGCCAAGCCAAGAGTAATGATGCAAAGAAAGATAATTATTCTGGAAAGCAGTATTGGCAAGATAAGAAAGAGTCAACGTGGGACAGACAAGCCTATACAATCGAACTCCGCCGCTGGGACGCCCAACAGAAAGTAATGCATCATACACGCCGTACAACAAGTGGGAGAACAATGAGCAAAGAAGTGTTATAAAGAAACGTTGCCACAACTGTCATTCTGACAAACACCTAATAAAACATTGCCAAGCACCAGGGGCGGCAAATCTGAGGAAGAACTTTAGCAGAAGTGCAGAAAATCTTCGAGTAAACCAGATACAAGTGATGAATGCACCAGACCAGTTTGAAGAATCGGACGATCGTGAAACAGAAGTGAAGTCGGTAATGAAGTGTACGCCGCAGTTCACCATACAGAAAGAAGCGATAAAGACTACTTCCATTGCAGAAATTTGTCGAGAAATAAAAAGTAAAGAGGAGTGTCAACGCATAAAGAAGATATCGTTGCAGCATGTAAATGTGGAGATACGTGGAACTGATGGGCAGCCTGTGCAAGTCGAGGCGTTGATTGACTCGGGGACCGAGATACCAGTAATCAACGAGGAACTGCTGAAAGGAACGACAGTAGAAGAAATCGGCAGAGTTCATTTGCAATGTGTAGCTGGAGAGCCGATTCCAGCTAAGTTGGTGAAAATCGAAGTGCGGATGAGCGGTCGTAACGAAGGAGCAGCTACAGAGGACAGGACAATAAATATCGCGCCATATTTAACTTTAGTGTGTGCCAGCATTCCAGCGGATCTGTGCAAAGAAAACAGAGAAAAGTTCTTGCTACATCCGGAGATAATTGCAGAATTGAAAGAGATTCCACCAGTGAGTGTATTGCAAGGGGAACTACAAGCGAATGTGACCACAAGAGCACAAAGTCGGAGAGCAGAAGTCGAAGGCGGAGAAGATGAAACGATAAACGAAAGTTCGCAAGAAGATGACATGGACAGCGAAGATGAACTCAGCATTCAAGATGACGAAAGAACAACATCTGAGAACAATGAAACTGAAGAAGAGATGGCTGCATGTGAACGAAATGATAGTGAAGATTCCGAAAGCGACGCTGAACTGGAGACAAGTATGAGGGACTTGTTCACAGAGAATTCGAACGATGAAAGACAGCTGGAAGATGCGAAGAAATTCGAGGAGCAGCAGAGAAATGACGAGTCACTGAAATTGTGGTGGAGGATCGCTGAAGACAAAGGATCAGAGTTTAGCGTGGTGAATGGATTGATGTATAAGAAACATCAAATGCTGGATCAGCTAGTGTACCAGTTGGTGTTACCGAAAGAGAGAAGAATTCAAGTAATGGAATTAGCTCACGAGTCAGTATTTGGCGGACACTTGGGAGAAGAGAAGACACGAGAGAGAATCAAGTTGTCCTTTGTCTGGCCAAAGATGCGTCGAGACGTGGTGAAATTTTGTAAGTCCTGTGAGAAGTGTCAGCTGAAGGCACGAAGTTTGGTGATGGATCGAGTGCCGATTACACCAATTCCAAGGGAAGATGTTCCATTCCGACGGATGACTATGGACGTGGTAGGCCCAATAGAACCGAAGTCAGCAGCAGGGCATAAGTATTGCTTGTGCATAGTGGATTCGTGTACAAGATGGCCGACAATCTTTTTGCTGAAGTCATTGACTGCTAAGGCTGTGTGCGAAGCTTTGATGAAGCTATTCATTGACGTGGGAGTGCCATCTGTGATCACCAGCGACAGAGGCACAAATTTTACAGCCAGTCTCACAAGAGAATTTTTGAAATTGATGGGATGCTGTCCACGATTCGATTCACCGGGGCATCCAGAGGCAGCCGGATTAGTCGAGAGATGGAACCAGACGTTCAAGAAGATGGTACATCATGTCATTGTGGAAAATCCAAGACAGTGGCATAAAATCATTCCGTTTACCGTATGGGCATTGAGAGAAGTTCCTAACGCAACGACAGGAGTGGCACCATATCTGCTGGTGTATGGAAAAATGCCAAGAGGACCATTAACTATCTTAAAGGAAAGCTGGACCAAAGAAATAAATCTACCGCCAAACATTGGAGTACAACCAGCAAAGTACCTGAAGAACTTAAGAGCAGACATGGAGAAAGCTTTGATATTCGCTGAGAATTGTGCAGAGGAAAAGCAAAAACAATATGCCAGTCAATACAACAAGAGAGCCAAAGATAAAGAATTCGAACCAGGAGAAAACGTCATCGTCCTGTATCCAACGTCAACCAATAAATTGATCTCACGATGGCATGGTCCATGTACAGTGCTACAAAGAAGATCCAAGTATTCGTATCTGGTGGATATGAATGAAAACGGCCGACGAATCGTCCATGCCAACAAAATGAGGAAGTTCATCGCAAGAACATTATCGTGTGGTCTCATCGTGGAAGAGGACGACGAATTCGGATCAGTGGTAGAGCTACCATTGAAAGAAGACCATGCAGAGACGACACAGAAATCGCTGCAATTGGACTATAAACAGATCGGACATCTTACGAGCGAGCAACAGAAACAGCTACTGGATGTACTGAACCGTTATGCAGACAGATTTTCGGACAAACCTGGATTATGTACATTGGTAGAACACGAAGTGGTGCTGAGACCAAACTTTCGAGAGAAGGAGTTCATGGCTTATCGAATACCGCTGATATACCGCGCAGAAGTGGACAAACAAATACAAGAGATGCTGAAAGCAAACATCATTCAACCGTCGTCGAGCAGAATGGCAAGTCCGCTGGTCATCGTCAAGAAGAAGGACGGATCCTTGAGACTCGCGTGCGACTACAGGTACGTGAATTCATATACTGAAAATTGTCGATATCCCATGCCGATCGTCAACGATGTGCTGAGCAAAGTCGGGAAATCCAAGGTCATTTCCGTTTTGGACTGTCGCAGTGCTTACTGGACTTGTCCTGTGAAGAAATCCGACCAATGGAAAACCGCATTCGTTACCCATAATGGACTGTACGAATTTACACGTGTCCCGTTTGGCATGATTAACTCTGGACGGACTTTTGTAAAAGCAATAAACATGATTTTGCAACCGATTAATGCATTTACTGAACCCTATGTTGATGACATTGCAGTACATTCTGATGATTGGAACATTCATTTGAAACATTTAGAATTGTTTTTGAAACAAATAAGACTGCATAATGTAACCTTGAACTTGAAGAAATGTGTGTTTGGTAAGAGTGAGGTGAAATTCATCGGTCATCTCATAGGATCAGGGAAGAAGATGATGAATCCAGATAGGATTGACAGTTTGATTAATTTAAAAAACCCTGAAGCGAAGAAGCAAGTGAAACAAGTGTTAGGATTTTTTGGTTTCTACAGACAATTTATTTGTAATTTTGCTGAAATTGCTAAACCATTAACAGATTTAACTAGCAAGCAGACACCTGAGAACATTGTTTGGACTGAGGACCACCAGAAGTCTTTTGATTCTCTTAAAGAAATTGTTTTGGCAAATGTGATTTTATACATGTTCGAGGTTGGCAAACCATTTAATTTGTACTGTGATAGCAGTGATTTTGCTGTGGGGGCTGTGCTGTCACAAGTGGACGATGAGGGGATAGAACGTCCCGTTTCATTTATCAGTCA
Source organism: Lumbricus rubellus (assembly GCA_945859605.1). Classification (NCBI taxonomy): domain Eukaryota; kingdom Metazoa; phylum Annelida; class Clitellata; order Crassiclitellata; family Lumbricidae; genus Lumbricus; species Lumbricus rubellus. The sequence continues at coordinate 42,163,798 of OX243816.1, read as the reverse complement.
GAAGCTGACGGATACCCAGAGGAGATGGGCGACGATTGAGAAGGAAGCCTATGCAATCATATGGGCTTTAAACAAATTGAAAGAAATTATTATTGGTTCCAAGATTAATGTGTTCACTGACCATAATCCTTTAGTTTATTTGACTGAGTCAATGTCGAAGTCTGCTAAGTTAGTCCGATGGTCTTTATAATTGCAAAATTTTGACATTCTGTTGAACTATAAGAAGGGAAAGCTGAATGTAGTAGCGGACTGCTTATCGAGATTGTAGTATAAGATATTTTGTGATTGCATTTAGTATAGGAATTGTTTTTATTTAGTTTAAGCATTATACGTTCGCTAATTTTTAAGATTAATTAGCTCTCTTCAAAAGAAAGGAAGGAGGTAATGTGAGCTAATTTAATCAGTGCACGACGATTGTCGTACAGCGACGCAGGTAGGCCAACTGCAAATTGGCGCGCGGCGTCTGGACAGGTGATTGTCTGGACAGCGCGTGATGTCTAGACAAGCGTACGTTGAGTGTACAAGGAGGGAGTGGAAGTGAAGAAGGAGTGTTGTGTGTTGAGAGCCGATGAGATAGGCTGTAATAGTTGTTGTTGAGTTGCGATAGAGTAGACTGATGAAGGTAGTAGTCGTGTAGTTGTTATGATAACGCAAGTGTAGTCATTGTTGTGTTGTTGCTGATCGTTTTACTTTACATCGGATTTTGGAGTATAATAAGAAGACTTAAACACGTCGTCGTTGTTGGTTACAAAACAGTGAAAGTCTGTAGATTCTTTACCTAGCCATTTAGCTAATGAAACAGTTATCTAGGGATAGGCCTATGCTACCACGAACTTATACGAAGAAGCTTCCGAAGAGACTGATAGGAGGAGGTGATCACAAGGAGGTTATCACAGTAGGCTTCACTGAATGTATAGTAATTGGTAAGTTGTTCCACTGTGATATTTGACCGTCACTATTCACTAATATGGCTGAACTCACCTTTCAACCATTGCTGGGATTACTGTGTCCGTGATGAAAGTGAGCCGGGTCGGTCCGGGTCTACCACCCGGCATCGATTTTCGAGACCTGCTGCTGCCGGGTCTCACTCTCAACCGGATCGCTTCTTTACGAAAAATCAGTTGCGAATGTCAGGACTGTTTTTAAGACATTTTTTAAACTGCTTCTTTCCTTTCCCATTCTCCTTGGTAAATTACTTCCAATCGGAGGACAATGACATTTTTGCTAGTTTTAACTGTACAGAAAGGCTTCTACAACTGCACAACAGTGCACATGCTACTGCTGCTGCTACTTCTACTACTATACTACTGCTACTGCTACGGCTACTACTACCATACTACTAATACTGCTAATAATATGACAACAATATATTACAACAACTACTAGGCCTACTACTACTATTACTACTACTTCTACTACTAGTACCACTACTACTACTGTCTTCTTCTATGAGTTTTCTTCATAACACATAACACTGAAAAGCACAATGAGCGTATACATGATTTTCCAATAGTTCCGAACAACTGTCCGGTCGGCTACACACCCATCGAATACCAATATTCCGGATATGGTTCCAAAGAATTTCGGACGACTATCAACGACATTCTGAATGGAAGCGACATCTTGGAGGGATCGAAGAAGGATGTCATTGTCACTATCAGCGACTTTGTCGCCATCACAAGATCAAACCCATCGGAAACCTTCATGCTCGTGAACCTCCGTATGGTCGCCACAGACGTCACCATGGCTGTCTTTACCTTCACCGACGCCAATAACATCAGCCAGAACGAAGGGGTTTGTGTCTGAATGCTTTCCTGATAATCGCAGTTGTAGGGCGGGCATGCAGGGGGGAGGGCAAATAGCCGATCCGACGACGCTGTTTTTCTGACCCGACGAAACTGGTTTTCGGACCAGCCGACGCTGTTTTATGGTTCGCTGTAGGCCTATCCTATATTACTTAAAGACTTGTGCGATGTTTGTAACTGATTATGAAGTTTTATGAGTGTAAGCCAACTGTTTGTCTGGTAAAATGCTTTTTCTCGAGATGATACCCAACGAGACTTAAACCCAATTTACACTCGCCGCATTTAGCTTCGTTGCTTAATATTGTAAATGGCCTAACATTATAAAGTCCTGATACATGCGCATTATTGTATTGCATTTAAGCATTTATAAAGCGACTCTAGTAGGTGAACCGTTCAGAGGCTCTCCCAGTCCGCAAAACCCCGCGAGAAGAAGCAGGTTTTAAGAAGAGACAAAGTAGAGGAGAGATTGCCAGACAGAAGCCTACGTGCGCGTGGAGCAAACAGGAGGAGAAAGAGCATTCCAAAGAGAAGGACCAGTTATTGAGGAAAATGATCGAGACTGAGCCATTGCAGTTCTATTATATGCTAATGTGCAGCACCTAAGGCCTACTTCCACTGTCCTGCAGATCTGCAATCTCTCTCTGTCTCTCCATATCTGCTTCTGTCTGCCACTGTCTGTCTGTCTGTCTGTCTGTCTGTCTCTCTCTCTCTCTCTCCTCGTTTCTAGATGCCTGTCTTTCATTCTGCAGTTGTATCCGTCGACTTCTGAAGTCTTCTACCACATGGGTGTTGGTCGACTGTCAGAACTGCTTCGAATATCCATCACTTTCAAGTCTCTCAAGAAAGAAATCCAAATCGGAAAGCTAATTATGTCCGCCTGCATCGTGAAAGGTAATTTCAACATAGTACACATTAACAACAACCATAACCACAGTTTTATGGCTTAATTAAGCCTTAATGTGACAGACTTAACAAAACATCTTTTTATACACATTATTGATATAGAAACTAACACTATCATGGTGTCTCTCTTGTTAGAATTTCGATGGATTTCCTGGCTCTATGGGCTCTTTGTGTAACTTACGGGTAATGCAAATGGGTTATATATAGCCTATTGTTCCTGTTTTCATAATATGTTATATTTATTTCATGGGCTCCCGCACATAGGGGCACTTGCCCCCCCTGGAAAACTGAAACCTATTTTTCTCACTTCTGCTTTTGGTGTTTTTAACAAATTTCTTCGCAATAGATCATTTAAAAACCTACTTTTAACTAATACTTCTCGATTTTTTAAACAAATTTCTTTGCAAAAAGAAACAATTCATTTTTAATTTTATGTCAAAAATACCCATGCATGTTATTAACTTCCCGTATTGCATTTTTTTGTACCTCCTGCTAAATAAAATTTAACGCTGACCATCGTGTTTTGCCCCTCCTGCAAAACTTTCTGCGGGCGCCCATGATTTATTTCCCTTTAATTTCTGATTGCAGAATCATCAACTTCAACGATTCCGACCCATTCGATGCCAGGTACATAATGGAAATTTTTCTCGATCTTTGCCAACTCAATTTCTTTTGCATTGCACTTTAGCGACGATCTGCATTGGATTGACAGTCAATTTACATGTATGCTCACGTCGTTAAAAAGATATAGGTAGAAGTTAAACTTCCGTGCTTGCTACTGGAAAGATGTGGGGCTCTCATTTGTCCTGGCCACCGAGCAATTCCAAACGAGGAGTTACTGCTAACTGCCTAGGCTTGTTGCGGTGTCAAATGACAATGCATGGCGATAGAAAATTTTAAACAACAGTTACTGCCTCTTTAAATGTAGCCTAGGTTTCACTGAATGTATGGTAAATGGTTGTATACATCACTATGATATTTGCCCACCACTAAAGATTCATATGGCTGAATTTACCTTTCAGCCTTTGCTGGAATTACGGTGTCCATGAGCTACATGCAGGGGTGGCAGATGAGCATTTTTGAAAAAATTTGGACAAATGACTAAGAAAAGGTCGTCAGAAAATATTTGGGCCGAAGGCTTCGGCTCGTCCGCCAAAGTCGGCCCGGACGACTTTCCAAACCCCTTACGGCCCTGCCCGAAGGACTAAGAACATTATTTTTGCCCCCCTCCCCCCAAAACCCAATTGAAACTAAATTCTGCCGAGTGGCCGAAGGAATGGCGCGAGATTTTGTGCGGACGAATGGCTGAGTCGCCGACGAAATTTTCCATCTTTTTTGCCGACCAAAATTTCTGCCGATGACTTTTTTTTAAATGTGTTCAAGCTTAGAGTGCGTTGTTCTCGCCCCCGGGGTGTGGCGCAAAGGTTCCTCTAAAACCAACGGCGTTGAAACGCTGTGTGCAGATTGAAATCCTCTGGAAGAGGTAGGCTATCCCCCTTGAATCGCCGGAAACAGTGGCACCACGGCGGCCCAACTCCAACAAAAACTCCCGACCCGCGCGATTGATGGGGACCAACGTTTCAATAGCAATGGGCACAAATTCATGTGAGATAGGAAGCATGGAATACTTGTTACACTTCTGATCCGCTGCATGTTCCGCAGCTCCCCCGGATGCCGTTGATGACTTATGGATATAGGAGACCGCTCATTATTATTATTATTTTTTATTTTATTTTATATATTTTTTTTAAATTTGCCTCGAGGTAAACATGATCCCTCGGGGACTTCAACTCTCTCGATAAAAGCAGATTTGTCTGGAATGGACCCAAATCGTCAAGAAGGTCCCAGTTGGAAAAACTATTATTATTATTATTATTATTATTATTATTATTATGCCTTTATTATTATTATTTATTATTATTATTATTATTATAACAATCATTTATTACTTTTGACAAAAGTTCCGAAGAATATTTATCGCTACTAAACATATTATTATTATTATTATTATTGCTGTTGTCGTCGTCGTCGTTGTTGTTGTTATTGTTGTTGTTGTATTGAGTTGCGTAAATGTTTCAGAACATTGTCCGAATGCGTTCATAATCGACTACAATCAGTCGTCCATCAATAACTTCGTAATGGACATAACTGATGAAGGCGGACAGGAATTGATGAGCGCAAGAAATTCGCTCTTGCACGGACCAGGACTCGCTGTGCCAGTGGACCGAGGTCAGATTTTCAATGTATTCGCTTCGATTCTGGAACCTTGTTCGACGACCTGGTACTACAGGTCTTACCAGTTTGGACTGGACTGGGCGGCCGCGTTTAAAGTCCGGGTTGACTCCAATACGATTGCAACTTCAGAGGTTTGCCTATACGATTAGCTGTTTCATAAGTGATCAGGAACCGGTAGTCTGTCTGTCTGCATTGCTCTTTAGTTTTTCTTGTTGTGTTTATCAACTTTATCTGATTCACTCACGATGTGCCCAAGGTGTGTAAGTTTCATTAGAACTGGAACACGATTGAAGGATGCGAGAAATGCTTCCCGCAGTCTAGGCTATTTTTTTTCTTTAATTCTTTTATTCTATTTTCTCCATTTCTATAGCGCCTCTTCCAGCTTTCTACTCAGAGGCGTTCCTGTTATTATGAAAATTACAATATGGAAATTCAAAAATTTAAACAATGTGGAGGAGACAATTATTCAAGTCTTAAGCTATTTCGTTCAGGAAAGAAATTATGAGAAACATTTTCAGATCGCAGCCTAAAATGTTCCCATTACAGCGCGGAAATTTCAAAACATTTAAACAATGAAGGAAACCTTTTAAGGCTTAGATCAGGGCCATCTTATGGTCATCGTAGGCCCTAGGCACTTTTGCATATTAATCTATTCGTAGGCCCCTAGGGCCTATCCAACTCAACTCTGCATTAATTCAAATTGCAACACATTTACATTATTTCTTAAAATTATGCTAAACCATGTTTTGTGAACGTATTTCAGTTTTGATTTTAAATCTCAATCTACTTTATCAACTGAAGGAATAGTGGTGATTAGAGCAAAAGCATTAACTGAGATATATCCATGTGATCTAGAAGATGCATTTATTGACGAATTTCTTTTGTTTTCTCGAATGTTTGCAGATAGTAAATCTGTAGCTGAAATGATTAGGTCACAAATAGCTGACAAGCTGGTCTCCAGTTTTCCAAATGTTAATATTGCTTTTCGAATTTAGGCCTATCTTTGGAACAAGTTGTGAAGGTGAACGTTCTTTTTCGAAACTGAAAATTATTTTAAAAAATTACCTTCGGTCAACGATGAGACAGTCAGGATTATCCTCCCTTGCATTACTTTCAATTGAAACGACTTAATGCGAGAAATGACATTTGAAGACGTTATAAGCGATTTCGCGAATGCAAAGAGCCGCAAAGTTAACATAATAGCCTATAGCTTAGCTAATGTTACTGTTTCATTGGCTAACTCTAGCCTTAAAAAAGTGAGCAAGTTTTCGTTTTCTGTTTGTTTTTTCTGGTCATTGACCAATCCCTGCATTTTTATTTTTTCTCAGGATTTCGTAGGCCCCTAAAAAGTTCGTAGGCCCTATAGGCACAGTGCCTACTGTGCCTACTGGATAAGATGGCCCTGGCTTAGATTAAGACTATTAGCACTGAAATCATTTGCAATTTCCTTAAAATGACAGAATAAAATGCTACCATTGCAATATGGTGATTAAACAATTTTCGGCATGGGGGACACTTTGAAGTCTTAGACCAGGACACCTTGCACTGAAATGATGAGCAATTTCTTTTAAATGACAGCCTAAAATGCTACCATTGCAGTGTGAAAATAAAAAGGTTTCGACATGGTGAGGGATACTTTGAAGTCCTAGGCTAGGACTATTAGCACTGAAATGATGAGCAATTTCGGTGAAATGACAGCCTACCGTTGCAGTGTGGAAATTCAAAAGATTTAGCCTTTTGGGAAGGGCACGTCTCCTGCCCAAACCACTCCCCTGCTCGCGTCTCGGCGATCATCCTTCGGCCTCTCGTTCGTCCCCCCACCTCAGTTCGGACCAAGTCTCCGCCTATCGGTCTAGTGATATGATGACGCGCATCAAAACCAAGCCGTAGTATGGTTAGCCTATTTATCATGGGAGTAGTTTGCACACTTTCTGGTACTTCTACATTTACAATTGCGTTTGAGCTTTTGTTTTGCAGGACTTCGTGCTAGAAGACAAGTACTTCACTGAGAAGGATGGATTTTTTCCCGGAACCAATTTTGAATTGATCGTCGAACGAAACGCGACTTCAATCACTCCGACCTTCATTTACGACTTGAAATTAGTCGCTTGCTGCGGTAAGTAGCAGGCATTGAACCTTTTTATCATTGGCTGAAGATTCTTCCACTTGTGAAATGTAATGCCATGCAGATTTTCCAAATTATTCATCGTCCGGAAGAACAGAGTGATAATTATTTTTGCTCAATGGAATGGCAGATTTCAACTACAGACAGGGCTGAAAGTGAGCCGGGTCGGTCCAGGTCTGCGACCCGGCATTGATCTTCGTGACCTGCCGTGGCCGGGTCTCAGCCGGGTCGCTTGTTTAGCACATGAACGCAGAATAAAGCCAGAAATGGGTTGCGAATGACTAAAAAAGGTCGTCGAGATGAAGCCTAATCTAGGTAAAAAGTAAAAACGTGTGAGAAACGAAAGAAGGCGGAGGAAAATAGGCGGAAATGGCGAAAAGTAGTGGTCTTCGGACTGCCGCGGATTACAAGTAGGCCTAAGCAGAAACCCTTTAAGACAGTCGTCCAATATTATTACGATTAATTATTGTTATTTTTACAATAATGGACCATGTTGCATGCTTATAGATGGTGAATAACGTTCTGTCTGTTTTATCTTTTAGATCAACCAACGGACTGAATAGGAGCTGGTCGATAAGAGTCGAGTCCTTTCGTCATTTCATCGATTCACAACTTTAATAATTATATAAGCTTAAACATAGGCTACTTTTCAACTTAAGCAAAACCGCCTTCGTTCGCAAGAACTGCCATGCAGCGTCGATTTAACAATGAACAACTTTCAATGATTAAAAATAGTAGTAAATAATTCATAAATAGCCTAACTTAAATTAATTATATGCCTTTCAATGACTATTCTGTCCGTTGTTAATGTGCTGTGTCTGAGATTCGAGTCTCGGTGATAATTATTAAGTCTTGTGAATTAATAGTGTAGCGTTGTATATAATTTGACGCTACGGGGTTGATTTTTTGGTTGCCATATATATATTTTTGGATCCCTTGGTAATTTCGTGGTTTGATAATTATATATATATTATAATATTATTATTTTTGAGCTGCATTCGGTGACCTACATAATATTGGTGACCTAGTTTTTAATGCGAATCGGAGCGTTCAATGACGTAGGCACCTGCCGTGGCAAACGTTATTGATCGTTTCTTGTGTATTCTTCTCACGCTCAACGAATGGAGGGTCGGCCGAAAAGGAGGAAGAGGAGTCGGCCGATAGGAGGAACCGACACGGCCAGGCGGACAAGCAGGCTGACAGACGCAGTGCCGAAACAGTACATATACACAGATAAGCAGACGGACAGAGCAAGACACGTAAGTTGCCCTGTGGTCTGTGCACGCAGGACGCAGGCTCGTGTGTGGGTATTTTCCATCACGCCGGGTCACGTTGCCCCTGCGTGATCACAGCGCGTGCAGCGCATGCGCAGTAGATCGCGTCCTACGTCAGTCGAGGCCGATATAGAAGAAGATCGCGCAACGGGCGATCAGTCGTGATTGAACCTTCGTGGAGAGTGGATGTGCGACTCTCGATAATAAAGTGATAGATTCGAAGCCTGATTTTATTGAAGTGAAGGCAGGATTTATTGCCGCTTGGATTAGTTTCGACGTCGTTGTGCTGTGGGTTTCTGTTGGGCATCTTCCGCGACAGGAGTCGTTTCTATTGATTCGAAGCGGCGTTCAGTTCTCTTGTTACCGATTTCTGCGTCGAATCTCTGTTCGGCCGAAGCCGTTTGTATCGCTGTTTGGAGCAGGAATCGAATCGTCGGCGCTGTGTGTTCTGTCTTCGCACCCTCGTTGTGGATATAGGCCTAACGCCCAGGCCTTCGCACTTCGTCTCGCACGGAGCGAGTTCTTCTCTGTTTCATCGGAAGCATATTCGTCGTGGTTATTTTCTGCGAGTGTGGCGTCAGTCTGTCATCGCATCGTCGGGATACCTATATCCTTAGTGGATCCCATTCCCTCGGCGTTTATTCTGGATTCCTCGTCCTCTTCGTCGTCTCCATACACACGCCGCCTGCCTTGTCACTGGTTCCCGGAAATCAGGTACTGTTTATTGAGGAAGCTAAGGCGATCGATTTTGTAGACATATTGGGCTACTTTAAATTTTGATGGTGGCACTTGAGAACTAAATTGGGGATATTTTAGACATACTCCGATCTAAGGGCATTTTGCATTGACTTGCATAATTATAGTTTTATTTGCATTGTGCTAAATGTCTGATTGGCACTGAAACGAGTTAATAATTATTGACTGAAGAACTAATAAGAAATTCTAATTAAACTTACTGTCTTAATTATTGCTAGTCTTAGGAAGTGAAATTATCGGAACTTATATAGCGCCATGGAGCAGAGCAGAACGTCAACTCCCTCGCAACCTTCCAGACCACCTTCGGCATTTGAGATGGGAATATTGCTAGAGGCAATGCAGTCAAACGCCAAGTCCACGCAGGATGCCATTCAGAATAATGCTAGAGATACCCAGGAGGCTATTTCTGTGGTACAAAGCAATGTGGAAGAGGCTATTTCTTCTGTCAGAACGGATTTTCAAGCTAATGCTATAAATACACAAGAGGCAATTGCCTCGGTACAGAATAATGTCAGAGAGGAAATCTCTGCAGTGCATTATAAGGTAAGAGAAGCTCTGACGGAAGTCGTGGCACGCATCGAACGATTAGAATCGCCCATACCAACACATAAATCTGTTGTGAGTTCGAACCCTGGTACCTTCACCACTGCAATTACTGTAGACGCTCCTTACCACTCGACCATCGGCCTGGACGAGAGTTCGGGTGCTAGGCCCAAAGACTTTGCCTTACCGCCCAACCCTGGTATATTACGGAGGAGCGAGCGACTGCTGAGTAAAGCTCCTATTTCATATAAAGCGGTAGGAGCCCGAGGGGCTTGGCCGCCTCAGACCGAACGGAGTTTGAACCTGGGAGCTACCGCCTTCCTTCCTCCCTCTATCTCTTTGGACTATGACTCACAACAGTACGCGGTCCCCTCACACGTTGGACCGGAAGTGGCGACTCCGGGAGTGTACGCGGGGGCGGGCGTTACAATAGTTAAGTCTCATTCGTGATCCTAGTCATGCGCGACCGCTGCAACTGGGAAAGAAACAAAGTGTCCCACAGACTCATGGTTATATTGTTAGCAAGAGCTAGAAAAAAAGTAAAGGGGGAATTTAGAAGGTTTCTAAATGTAAATTTTTCAGTTTCACTTTCTTGTGTTTAATTAGTGCTTTAGTGCCAGGAAGTTAGACATAGGAGTTTAAAAGTAGGTCCCAATTTTTCAGGGCAAAGAGAAAAGTAGGCCTACCCCTCTTACTCCTATGTGCGGGCGCCCATGATCCTAGTCTCTGAATTTCTAATGCGCTACCGGAAAGCCTAAGCAAGATATAAGTGAACTGATTGAGTGAATGAATTAATCACAATCATCGAAATTATGTTAACCTTCACAACGACAAACATTGCAATTATTTATATTTTACGTTTAGCACAACACAAATATCCATGAAGCATTAGTCATAATTACATACGACGGCCTTTCATAGCAAAATATAATTCCGAAATGAAACAAAAATGTGATGTCGGAGCTCGAAACCCATTGCTTGTTTCTTTCTAGATATTGTGCTAGAAGCCAAAATAGGCGAGACGGGTCAAGAATGCAGTTTATTCTTCAATTCAGCATAATTATGACTGTGAATTCGCCGTAATTTGCGAAGTAGTGACCGATTTTGATGCCGTTTGCGTTGTCTGATTCAGAATATATGCCTCTAATGCCCAGAAAAATTGCAGAATAATAATTTACCGTAGTGGATCCAGTAGACTTGGATGACACGAATATTCAGTATTTTTTTTATTATTTTGATTTTCTCACTATAAACTAATGAAATAAACAACCAAGCACAACTTCAGTTAGAAAAAGATTCTTTCATTCTGTTAAAAGCAGTTTAAGAGCATGGCAATTGTAGCAAATGACTAAATCAAAAGGTCAAAATCGCCATACGACGGGTTTTGATCTCCTGTGTCACAAATGTCCACCGCATGGCGACATTACAAGATCCGGAAAGAAGAAGAGAAAGCTTAACAGATCCCGTGACTATCGATAGAGGGATAGTCCAACATTTATGGAGTTTACTGTCAATACCGCGCACACAATACCCCGAAACACAAAACCGCGCACTTTCAACACCGCGCACCTTCAATACCGCGATCGTTACCGCATTTGTCTGCGAATTTGTTCAATCCAGCTTCTATTTCAGACTTATAAATACCTTCATCCAGCTCTTATTTTGGATGCTTTATTTTCGTCATTTGAGCTTCTATTTAATTATTATTATTATTATTATTATTTTTATTATTATTATTATTATTATTATTATTATTATTATTATTATTATTATTATTATTATTATTATTATTATTATTATTATTATTATTATTATACTTGGTTCTTCTTGGTTTGTAAGTAGTCTACTTCAAGGAATAAATAGATCAGTGCTGCATCAAAAAAATAATAATATAAATAAAATGAATACCTAAATACCTCGGGGCAAGAAACAAAATAATAATGAGTGATAGCATATATTATACATAGTCTACACAGTACACAATGTCATGCCATAATTATTTGGCATGTTCTAAACGGTGCGCCGACAAAACGGCGCAAGACAAAACGGCGCCAACATAGCGGCGCCGACAAAACGGCGCGCCCACAAAACGGCGCGGTACCAAAACGGCGCCGACAAAACGGCGCCGTTTCAAAGGATTTTTTTATTAGTACTTTGTTTATTTTGGTAGAAACACTCAGATAATATATACAATAGTCCATCAAAACTAGAATCAACGGATCATCTTCATCAAGTAGGCCTAATATAGTTAACAGACGTTTTTATAGCAGTAATAGCCAGAGCCGGATTTGAGCAGAGTGAGGCCCTAAGCAATTTCAATTATGAGGCCCACTTAAGGATAAAAACAGACAAAATGCATATTGCTAGATCTAGGCCTAAGCATATTCCTAATGCATATTGCGCCAATAATCCATGTTTGATCAACTGCAGTAACTGTTAGTCTCTAACGCAGTGGTTCCCAACCTTTTTTGACTGCAGGGCCACTTTTTATAAGTTGGAGGACACGAGGGCCACTTTTTATAAGTTGAAGGACATTAGGGGGGGCCACATGGCTAACATCCAATTAGCTAAAAGTAGCCTATAAGCTATAGGCCTAAAAATTTTATAATTGAATCAAAATTTAATGTCTCATTTATTTATATTTTCTATCCTGTACAAATTCTCAATATTTATAAGTTACAATTTATAAGCCACTAATTTTTTTTCCTTAGCTCACTTTTGGAGGCCCGCCAGATTCCGGAGGCCCTAAGCAGTTGCTTAGTTGGATTAGCCTACATGTAAATCCGGACCTGGTAATAGCCTAATAACTAGAAAATAGAATAAACTGATCATCTTCATCAAGTCCTGAAGTTAAAATACGAACGTTAAAGTAGTAGAAGTAGTATAAAAAATATAATAACCTACTAAATATAATCAACTTATCATCTGCATCAAGTCTTATAGTTCAAATGCGAACGTTGTTGGCGATACCACGCAAATAATCGGCCAGCGGCACTGCTCCTTATGTTGGAGTTAAAGCCTGCAGACGCTGATTTAAACGAATGTATACTGACTTGGATGCACCTCGTTCCCGGAATCCGGAACGATAACACCGTTTGTAAGTTCTGTAGACGTTGTGTGCATACCATGTGAGAAGTTCTTCTTTCTAATTGCGTATTACTGGCATTCAAATTGATGTAGTCTATGTTCGAATTGATCTTGTAACAATGGGCAGCAATCTTTGAAAGCATATAGGCCTATAAGCAAACAATTACTAAACGGGTATCGTAGTCTTTGTACAGCGCCGTTATGTCAAGCGCCGTTTTGTCGGGGTGCTTTGTACAGCGCCGTTCTGTCGGCGCCGTTTTGTCGACGCCGTTATGTCGGCGCCGTTTTGTCCTGCGCCGTTCTGTCGGGGCGCCGTTTTATACAATTGTAAATTATAGTTAAGCTGCTTCAGCACCAAAAAATGAGTTAGCGATTATTCTATGTCTTAGCTGGCACTCAGTTGGTTTTTCAGTTAGTCGCCGAGTCACAGTTTATTTGAGCTGAGCCCCACTTTATGGATGTGCCGGATTTTAATTCTCCTGCTCTGGCTATTTGAAAGAGTAGTTGAAGTCAATTCCAGGCCTGAATAGAAGGGAAGAGCGACGCTACTGATCTCTTTTATAACACAGCGTCGTTAAGCTGAAACTACTAGACTAGGGTCTTCGGTTTAAAGAGCAATTATGATAGAGATCGTCGGTGGGGAAAAAGTCCAAGACGTCGTCATTCTTCTGACCTGGGTCTCCTCCGATCGATTGTATCCTTCCAAACCTCAGGACTAGAACACTAGACTATGTCGATTGGAACAGTCGCAGCCACTAACAGACTCGATGCATCAATGTAAAATTATTGCAGCAAAATCCTTAGCGAAATGTATGCTTTCAACTACAATAAGGCTCCTACGTTGCTAGAGCGTGCCTTCTCTACTCTGCCCCTGCCTGATGGGGCCTGGCTACTGCTGACGACCGATCAAAACTAGAGAGTTTTCATCGTAAGATGAGACGTTACGGTTTTCTGTCGCCTGATATTAAGAGCGTCGAAGCTCTTGTACATGACATTGAAAATCGACTACTTCGAAGAGTGATCCGGTTCGACCCTCACGTCCTGGCTAATATTTTCCCACCGAGAGCCCATAGGCTGTACAATCTTCGACCTCGTCCTCAAAATTTCGAACTACCAATTAAGGACGACAGAAATTACATTTCTCGAGTACTTTATAGATACTCGACCACTGCCCCTCTTTCTGACTTTCATCCAGTTGATTGACCTATTATTTTTTTCCGTTTTTTTATTGAATTGTTATGATTTTCTGTAGGCTATCATTTATAAATTTATAATTGGCTGCGGTGTGTCAGCGAGAATCTCAATAAAACAAATATTTATTTTTTTACTTTGAATTTATTTTATAATAATTGAAAACTTCTGTTCGTGGCCACTTTCACATTAGATTGGGGGATTGATGGTAAAAATTGTATCTCTTGAAAAACAATAACAGTCGAGAGAACGAAGTGTTGTGCCCTAATAAAAAATACACACTCTGCCCACCACTAGGCTGCCAGAATGTTTAATAGGGTGGTCCAGTTTACCCTACAGAGAATTTACTCGGGGCATAAACCCCTTGCACTGGCTGGTAGTGAGATGTTGTTTGAACGGCCTGGATAGGCCTATGTAGGCCTACTGGTTAACACTGTCTAAAATTTTAAAAGTTTGTAATTTTAAAATTGTTGCGCCGCCTCTGACGGAAATTATAGCCAGCAATCAATTGCCGCAGATGCTAAGCATGGGTCGAATCGATCGGCAACCTACGCAGACCATGTCATTCAAACCTGTTTCAAAAATAACTAGAGGCCTGTAGCCTACATGTATTTAAATAGTTTCGATTTACGGCAATTTAGCTGCCGCACCTGCTATCGGTGGAATTTAAGCAATTAAAATTGTAGTTTGACGACAGCAAATTGTAGTTTGACGACTTTCTACTGATGCACCTAGGACTAGTTGGTTAGATCGGTTCAAAGAAAGAGGTATGCCTAGTTGCCTACGTATATTTTTGTGAGCCCTGTATGTAGGCTACGCATGGACGGCATGGACGCTTGCATATTCGCATGTATGAAAGTTGGCCTATTATGCGATTACACTTGTATAAGCTTAGCCTAATCTACGCATATTCATTACAATGTGTCTGGTAGAGTGCGCACTGCATAAACTAGCGGCTGAATAGTTAGATAAACTAATCCTACTATCATTGCCGGAGGCATATAGGCATTCCGTACCCAATTTCGTAGCATTGCAAGCCATAACGCTTTTTCATTGGCCGGTTCCAGATAATGAATATTCATAATCAATGACGTGTTTAGTGCCTTCTCGTGCGCTGTTGTTGCTGCTGTTGTTGGCATACGGGGGAAAATGGCCGCTTGCGGTGCGTTTAAAGTTATAAGGAGTTTCCATTCGATGGTGAAGTAATCGAAAGTGTGAAGGTAGACTTCTAATCAGAGCAAAAATAAAATGCAAAGATTACGCGTTGTTACGTGCGTGCAAGCGAATATATCATGCATCAACTCATCGCTTTCAATAATACGCTTTGGTCAACAGCTAGGCCTATATGTGATGCATCAGGCGTCTGCTTCGTTGAATCAACCGTCAAAAATCAAAACTGCGCTACAGAAGTCATACATTAGATTTTTACTAGACTTCAGTTGCCTAAATTCGCATCAGTTAAAATTAGTGTTCCACACAATCCCAATTTTAACTTTAAAAGCTCTAGGTTTATTCAGTTTTCGTGAACTGTCTCATTTTCCATGCCTACTGTTCGACAACCAGTAGGCCTAATATTTCGAGCATAAGTACAGTAGTTCATGTCAATCTCAGTTCTAGTGAAAATCATCCTAAATTTAAACCTACGTGTAGTCTAAGCGCAATTGCATATAGGCCTAATTACGTTTTATTAAGATGTGTGACGGTTATCTTCATTCAAATTGTTCAAATTTGATTATTTTGAATCATGAATCAGAACCCTTTGCATCCACGTTCACAGACCTTCTAATTCCACGTTCTGACTTCCCGACAGGAATAGATTTGTAGAAACACTTCTGTACAGTTAAAAACTAGCAAAAAGGTCATTGTCATCCGATTGGAAGTAATTTACCATGGAGGATGGGAAAGGAAAAAGGGGTTGTGGCGTTCGAAAAATTCCTTAAAACAGCCCTGTAAGAGTGAACGTTACTGCTGAATTATAAATAGCGTAAGTAGGCCTACCAATAAAAGCATTAATGTGAATGCAAGTTACTGTAGCCTTATGGCTTTACATAATAGAAAGGCATTTGCTAAAAACATCAGTGTTACTCTGTTATCATTGCTCATCAATAAATAATATTATCTTTATTGACTGCAGGCCGCAACCTATAATAGTCTAATGACGACTTGTCACGATTCAGACATAGCGTAGTCTAAACATTTACAGCTTGACCTACCTGCCAATTGCTTACATGTTAAATGCAATTATTAAACTAAAATCGGGTGTTTAAATTTTTGGGTGAGGCAGTATAATAATAGTTTTCGTCTGTTCAACAATCCGGTTGAAAGACCGCAATCGGTTACAGTGTACAAATATGCAGTTGAAACAGTTTGCAGGAACTCAGATTACAGAATACATAAATCTTAACTATACTAGCTGAACAGACAGCCTGATTACAAAGCATATCCGCCCAATAATAAATCACGCAACGCAGCTTTATCCCATTATATGCAAAACTGTTTGGTGTAGGCTATCTATTTATTAAAGCACTTTATAAATCTTAGCAGGTAACTGCCATATAGCGTACTAGGCCTAATGGACGCAAAGGCTGCGATTTATTAAACATTATAGCCTAACATTATTGATATTCACAACGCAAGCCGCAGTCTGTAAACAAAACGTGCTTAATGATGTCACTGGTTATGAATATTCATAATATGGGGTCGCCGGGTTGGCCAATGAAAAGCGCTTAAGGCTGACAATGCTACGAAATCGGGTACGGAATGCCTATATGCTAGCCGGAGACTTGGTCTTGGGTTTGAGGGGATGAATGAGCGGCCGAAGGACGATCACCATAACGCGAAGCTCCGAGCAGAAGAGGGGTTTTTTTGGGGGGGGGGGGATGAAACCCCTTCACCATTGTCGAAAATTTTTTATTTATAGACTGCAATGGTAGCATTTTAAGCTGTCATTTCAACAATTATGACGATTATTATTTTTGCTACACAAATTGCTCGTAATTTCAGTGCTTATTAATAATAGGCTAGTCGTGGTTTAAGAATTCTAAAGTGTCCTTTCAAATTGGAATAGAGTTGCAATTGATGCGAGCAGACGTGCGAACATGCAAAATAATCGCGCAAGTTAAAGTTTTGTAAAGGCACAGTTCTGACTGTCTTCCATTCTCTGTCATTAACTGGATGAACAACCGGTCGTCTACTTTGAAATGCAAAATAGTAGCAAAATAATTATCGTCATTGTCTGCACCGAACCACACTACTGCCCTGAAAAGGCAAAACGCAGTAACTCGAAAAAAATCGTTTTTCATTTTATTGGATTTTTGCGATTAAGATGTTACTATCTTCATGCCCTGTAAGTGTCAGAGCTTTATTTTCACTGGTTTACTGGATAGGCCTACTATGTTGCCAAAACACAGTAGGCCTAAGTCGGGTATTTTTCTTTGGAAATCAAGCCAAAACACAGCACTGTGTTTATAACAACAGAATCTGCTGCGCTTACAAACGAATGTCAAGCCAAAACACAGTGCTGTGTTTTGGCTTA
Organism: Lumbricus rubellus; assembly: GCA_945859605.1. Classification (NCBI taxonomy): domain Eukaryota; kingdom Metazoa; phylum Annelida; class Clitellata; order Crassiclitellata; family Lumbricidae; genus Lumbricus; species Lumbricus rubellus. The sequence goes on along the minus strand of OX243816.1, from coordinate 42,146,344 downwards.
GCATAGGCCCTACATAAATTACTGCTACTGCGCTACAATACGTCATATTTCTGTATAATATTCTATTTCCGGTTTTGTTTACAAGACGCGTGAAATATATTTATTAGTACGAAGTGATCTAATATTAGGCCCTATTGGGTTTTACATTCATTTTTTTCAAGTTTAAGTTTGTCTATTCATTCTACGTAAGTGTCAGACACTATTATATTTATATGTGTTTAATTGACACATTAACTGTTGCTGATTATAATTATAAATTTTTAACATCTCGGCAAATATTTCCTATGTTACTTACACGGTGTTGCTATTATTATTACGCGTGTGTGAATAGGCATTACACACGGATGGACGGAGGGTTAATGAATTATAAATGAAATGATAATTATGAATGAAATCATGGTTTAATGAGATTTTAAGATATTTTACTCTAACTAGAAGCCAAAATCAAATTATAATAATACGTCCCAATTTCAGTCATCTGTACACCAATATCCAGATCAATATCGGTTGATCAATGTAGCCTAACACACACACGCTGCATAGAGTTGTCAAGCCAAAACGCAGTACTCTGTTTTAGGTATTCAATTCCCATGGAAATGCCAAACCAAAACGCAGTACGAAAGATTTTGAACTGTTTTGGTTTTTAAATAGCCTAATATTACTAAACATTTTTAATTGCTACCATAAATAAAACACAGTTTACTTCATTTACGGTGCGAGTTTTGTTTGGATTGAACAAATAACTTCCGAGATATTTGAAATAAACTTTCAAATCAAGTTTGCTCAAAATAATGGTTTTCTGAGTTACTGTGTTTTGCCTTTTCATGAATCAGGCCTATACTTGTTCCAGCCTACAGAGAAATTAGGCCTACATTAACTCGGTGCTCAATATTTTATTTCTAAAAAGCATTTCCTGCGTGAAACATTCTGAGTTCTAGCTAATTGATTTTCGAATTCTGATTTTTATTTTTGGAAATGGTCCTAAATATGAATTTAGTAAAGACATCTGCAGCTCCGCACTGCGTAGGTCGTCCTAATTGACTTTTGAACAGATGTCTGTGTCTCATCGCGATCATCAATTCCTTTCACTGCAGCCGAATTTGTTTTATTAAAACTGCATCTCCACACAAGCAAGACAAATGTGTCTTTCTTAATAATTTATGTGGGAGAGTCAGGGTCTACTCCATAACCATGGCAGTATAGGCTATTTAGGAATTGTTTTGCATCAGCCCTCGAAATAATTAATTCCCAATTTAATTATATAGGCTACTTGTAGGCCTACACACTTTTGGATCATGCCCATTAACTCCCGAAATGAAGGCCTCACACTTTCCTTCTGACTCCTTATTCAAAATTCTGGGAGCTGTTCACGCTTTCGGCAATAACATCATGCGCCAGTAGACGGGTTTTGACTGGGGAACGTCTGAGTATGTTTCTCTACGGGGCGCTATATATTTTTTTAAATGAATGAATGAATACATTAAGTAGGCCCTGCAATTGGATGCATGCATGCAGATAAACATTATCTATGATGAACAAAACGAGTAGGCCAACCCACATGGTAAACCCGCACGCAAATAAACATATCTGCTTCAAGGACATTCAAATGGACAGAGACTGAGGAATAAACAATACATGTAGGGCCTAGTAGCCTAAATTAGTCCATTATATTAAAATCCTAGCTAATTATATAATAATTATAATTCAACCACATAGCCTAAATTCAATCATATACATTTATACTGCGCCCTTTCAAGATCTCTCCTTAATTAGAGGCGAGGTCTCTACCCAGACAAGATGTCTTACGACCGTTGAGACTTATACATGTAGAGCATCGTTCTGAAATCAACGCCAATCAGAGTCGTTAAAGAAATAATATTATCATGAGTCTAGTGATAATGAGGCGCGTAGCCTAGTGTGGATAACACGAAGATGGAAAACTAGTGGAAAGGAATTTTGTTCCTCCTAATGACAAGAAACTTGTTTGGATTGTTTATTTATTTGTTTATTTGTTTATTTATTGCACATATACAAGTCAAACAGAATAAACATGAGTCATTAAACAGAGTGCAAAAGGAATCAGAAAAAGCTAACAGCTTATACATGTACAGTTCTGACCCCTAGCTCCAAGATATATAACGCAAGTTAGTATTAGCACTTAATTAATTAATTAGAACATAACTGAAAGTAACAGGATAAACATACAATGTAATAATAATAATTAATAATAATAATCCTGAAAAATAACTATATTATTAAATAATAATAATAATAATGCAACGGTCTTTCATTAGGTACGTAGGTCTATAATAAAGATCATACTCTATACTGTAGACCTATGTGGAGCAAAATTTAGTTTGACTTTGAATCATGTAATCTTGTCAACAGCTTTAAAAGGGAAAATTGGTCTTTGACTTCTGTAAGAAAGAGCCAACCTATAAAGCTGTGGGTTCGTTTAGAGTCTATATCTTTTTTATCCCTACAATCCGCTCTAACGTCTGAATGCATCAGTTTTTTCCAGTCAATGATGGTGACGCACGTTGGATGGATATTTTGATAACACGAGTAGGCCTACGCAGTTGGTAAACTCTCAAATAGGACCTAAGCACGATCGATATCAACGGGCAGTGGTGAGAATGCGTACTTGAAAAAAGAACGTGATCCTGTTAGGGAAATAAAACTCATTCGATGCAGCAATTTTCATTTAATTGGTTCGGTATTAAAATCAATTCCTATGTTCATAGCATGATTGTATCCTGTCTAAAATAGCCTTAGGCTACTCATGAAGAACATCAGGCACTGTGTGAGCTCAATTTCGTTATAACCCAGTTGCTTTTTCGCGAAGTGAATTTGTGCTTTAGCAGGTTTTCGAAATCCGTAGTCTTCAAATGAAACATTGTTGAACAGGAACGGTAATACTGGCTCATGTGTCTCATCGTACATGTACATGTAAAAAATACTTAGCCTAGGCCTATGTCATTGCAAGTTGTATAGTGCGCCGATAACACTACATATGTGACACGATTAATTTCCTGAGAAATGATTACTAATTTCCTGCTTAGGCCTACTTATGTCTCAAAGGTACATAAGCAATGGCTGCTGTTCTTTTTAAACTTTGCCTTTGTGACCCGACCATCATAATTTCCAACTTCCAACTATATGTCAGTTTATGTCTACCTATTTCAGGCTATTTGCCATAAAAAGGAAAGTAAATTTAGAACTCCTGACTTACAGTTCGGACTGCTTTTGTTTAGTTGAAGACCTACTGCAACGCAGAGGACTTCTGTCTAAACAGTGGCTTTACTTCGCTTTGAACAGTGTTGTTTTTAAGGAATTTTTAGAATTGCACAACCTCTTCTTTCCTTTCCCATTCTCCATGGTAAATTACTTCCAACCAGAGGACAATGACTTTCTTGCTAGTTTTAACTGCACAGAAGTGCTTCTACAGCTGCACAATCTATTTATAACTGTACATTTTGTGTACAGCTGCACGTTAAAAAGCCCTGGCTTTGTAGACTCTTTATAATAATGACGTTTGCATAAATGTACACACATCACACGATGATGTTTCAGATGAAGGTGTTCTTCATACTCACGTTCGGCCTCCTGCTAGTTACATATGGTAAGGAAGCGAACTATATACGAATGATTTTGTATGTATGTATGTATGTATGTATGTATGTATGTATGTATGTATGTATGTATGTATGTATGTATGTATGTATGTATGTATGTATGTATGTATGTATGTATGTATGTATGTATGTATGTATGTATGTATGTATGTATGTGTGTATGTGTGTATGTATGTATGTATGTATGTATGTATGTATGTATGTATGTATGTATGTATGTATGTATGTATGTATGTATGTATGTATGTATGTATGTATGTATGTATGTATGTGTGTGTATGTGTGTATGTATGTGTGTATGCATGTATGTATGTAACTATGTATATGTATGCAAAAATACTTGTAGTCTATGTATAATATGTCATGGATTATTCTAACGTGAGACTAGAAACAAAGTGCGTAGTTGGTTAAAGAAATTTAAGCAGTAGGGCCTACGAAACGAGAATTTGTGCAGTTACTTTTTTGTAGAATATTTTGCATGAATGAAGCTAATGTCAAAAAAATAAAAGAAGACATACAACATCCACAAATGCGAAGTCGCGGGAACGAACTTATGCGCACAGGCTCTTAATCAATACAAAATAAAATGACAACTCATCGTCGCTGACTCATAATTTTCTTCTTTTCTGCTGTTTGTTGTTTAAGAGAAAATCTAGTAAGAAAAGCTAGTTGCTTTTGAAATGAGGTTCATTACTTTTCTCTTAACATATATACATACATACATACATACATACATACATACATACATACATACATACATACATACATACATACATACATACATACATACATAGCCTACATGCATGCATGCATGCATACATACATACATGCATACATACATACATACATACATACATACATACATACATACATACATACATACATACATTTCTTTTATTTATTGAAAGTCGGGTTTTGTGTCTTTCTATCATGGATGTCTGTCGCGTGTGTTTGTGTTTCTCCACAGATGATGATGATGAAAATGAATTTGAATATTATGATGATCAAAGTAACAGTAACAGTAACTATAGCAATGAATTGATCATATTAAAATGAGCAATGGCAATGTTTCTACAGTGATCTCAGATACAGTGATAAAAGTGAGCTTTCAATTGTGGAAATAATTGCAATTCTCTATAATTATGTCTTTCGCACCAAAGTACCTCTGTGATCTCACAGTTCGCCCCACTCTGAAACTACGTCGCGTCCTCTTAGAGACTTAGATCCTACTTGTTCCGTTCCTATATAAGACTCAATCCAGATCCTTTTCCTGCATAGTCTACTTATTGTGGATTGACATGTCATCTATTCTGGCAGAATTTTCTTAGCTTTCTCTCGCCTGAACTCGAAGCGTTTCCTACGGGGTCGCTCGAACTGGGAGCGCTTCTGATAATATCTTGCTGAGAGAAGTTAAAAATGGTCAATCAATACAATACAGGACAGTGCAAGTATATAGGCCCTACACTATATTTATTTTAGAATAGTATTTTGTGTACGGGAGTCGGGTAATGCAAATGTGTTTATTTGCTCCTGCTTTCTTAATAACATGTCATATTTATTTCCCCTTTCATTTCTGATTTCAGAGTCGTCAACTTTAACGATTCCGACACAATCGATGCCAGGTACATAATGGAAAATTTTCTCGATCTTTGCCAACTCAATTTCTTTTGCATTGCACTTTAGCGACGATCCGCATTCGATTGCCAGTCCATTTAGGCTCACGTCGTTAAAAAGGTAAAGGTAGAATTTGAATTTCCGTGCCTGATACTGGAAAGATTGGAGCTCTCATTTGTCCTGGACACCGAGCAAGTCCATACGAGTAGTTGCCGCTAACTGCCTATAGGCTTGTTGCGGTGTCAAATGACATTGCATAGAGATAGAAAATTTTTCAAAAACTGCATCTTTAAATGTAGGTTTCACTTAATGTATGGTAAATGGTAAGTTTCACCTGGCAATGATATTTACCCACCACTAAAGATTCACATGGCTGAATTTACCTGTCAACCTTTGCTATAATTACGGTGTCCGTGAGCTACATGCAGGGCTGAAAGGGAGCCGGTTGTGTCCGCGTCTGCGACCCGGCATCGATTTTCGAGACCTGTTGCTGCTGGGTCTCAACCGGATCACTTCTTTACGAAAAATTAGTTGTGAATCGCCGAATGCCTTAATATAGGCCACCATGTGCCAAAACTAGGAAAAAATGGTAGGCTTTTGAAAAAAATTGGACAAAATGACTAAGAAAAGGTCGTCAGAAAATTTTCGGGCCACAGGCGTCCGCTCGTCCGCCAAAGTCAGACGGGGAAACTTTTCCAAGCCACTTTCAGCCCTGCCCGAAGCACTAAAAAATTAATTTTTATTCCTCCCCTAAGAACTGAAACCAAACTCCGCTGAGTGGCCGAAAGAAGGGCGCGAGATTTTGGGCGGACGAACGGGTGAGTCGCCGACCAAATTTTTATTTTTTTTGCCGACCAAAATTTCTGCCGATGACCTTTTTTAGTCATTAAATTTGTTCGATAATCTCTTCTTCTAATATTGTAACGCAACCAGTGCGTTCATGAAGTAGCCATGTCCTGACACTAAGTCTTAACGATTGGGTGGGGGACAAATGCAAGGACCGTTCCCCACCACTTTCATTGAAAGGACCGTCCCTCTGTCCCTCCAAAGTCTCCGCCCATGCTACTGCTACTACTCACACTACTACTACTGCTACTACTACCATACTACTACTGCAGTACTGCTGCTAATAATAATAACAATGACAATAATACAACGACGACTACTACTACTAGTACAACTACTGCTTCTTCTACTACCTTCCTCCTGCTATTACTGTCTTGTTCTACGAGTTCTCGTCATTACACACCAGCAAACACAATGAGCGTCTGCATGATTTTCCAATAGTTCCGAACATCTGTCCGGTCGGCTACACACCCATCGAATACCGATATTCCGGAGATGGCTCCAAAGAATTTCGGACGACTATCAACGACATTCTGGACGGAAGCGACATCCTGGAGGGATCGAAGAAGGATGTCGTTGTCACAATCAACGACTTTGTCGCCATCACAAGATCAAACCCATCGGAAACCTTCTTGCTCGTGAACATCCGTATGGTTGCCACAGACGTCACCATGGTTGTCTTTACCTTCACCGACGCCAATAACATCAGCCAGTCAGATGGGGTTCGTGCCTGAACCCTTTTCTGATAATCACAGTTAGCCTATAGGGCGTCCATGCAAGTGGGAGGGCAAATGGCCGACCCGACGACGCTGTTTCTCTGACCCGACGACGCTGTTTTTCTGACCCGACGACGCTGTTTTTCTGACACGACGACGCTGTTTTTCTGACACGACGACGCTGTTTTTCTGACCCGACGACGCTGTTTTTCTGACACGACGACGCTGTTTTTCTGACCCGACGACGCTGTTTTTCTGACACGACGACGCTGTTTTTCTGACACGACGACGCTGTTTTATGGTTTGCTGAATATTACTTAAAGACTTATGCGATGTCTGTGACTGATTGTGAAGTTTTATGAGTGTAAACCGACTGCTTGTCTGGTGAAATGCTTTAGGCCTATTTTGGGAGAGGACGCCCGACGAAACTCAAACCCAATTTTTACACTCCGCCTTCAGCGTCGTTGCTAGTAAATATTGCCAGTGCCTAACATTATAAGGTCCTGCGCATTATTGTACTAATTTTAAGCTTTTATAAAGCGCGTCAAGTATGGTGAAACGTTCAGAGGCGCTCCCAGTCCGCAAAACCCCGCGAGATGAAGCAGGTTTTAAGAAGTGACAAAGCAGAGGAGAGACAGCCAGACAGAAGTTTACGTGTAGAGCGAACAGAAGGAGAATGAACATTCCAAAGAGAGGGAACAATTATTGAAGCAAATGATCGAGACTGAGCCATAGAATTCTATTCTGTGCTAATGTGCAGCACCTATAGGGCCTAGCCTACTTCCACTGTCCTGCAGATCTGCAGTCTCTCTTTCTCTCCATTATCTGCTTCTGTCTGTCACTGTCTGTCTCTCTGTCCTGATTTCTAGATACATATCTTTCCTTCTTTCTTTCTGCAGTCGTATCCGTCGACTTCTGAAGTCTTCTACCACATGGGTGTTGGTCGACTGACGGAACTGCTTCGAATATCCATCACTTTCAAGTCTCTCAAGAAAGAAATCCAAGTCGGAAAGCTAATTATGTCCGCCTGCGTCGTGAAAGGTAATTTCAACATAGTAGACATTAACAATAACCATGACCACAGTTTTTATGGCTTATTAACGAAACATGTTTTTGCACACTGTTGATGCAGAAGCTGGAAATAAGCAAATGGAGAGGACCCGTAAAGGACTACTGTCAGGGTCACCAAGGTCAAGTGAGAAGGACCCAGCAACAGGTTTTGCAAATATGTAAATGAGAGAAAGACAGGTCGTAACCAGTTCACTACACAGTGGTTCAATAAAAAGCAAGCCAAACTGTTTTTCATGTATTTCCAACGCCTGGTTATTATTCGTTATAGGCCTAAATATTTCCAAATATTTAGAGAATTGAACAGAGAATATGATTCCAAAATATCGTGTCATAAATTTGAACGGATAGAAAGATATGAATCTTTCAACTTCAGCTGCCTAAATTAAAGTTTACCAGCAATATTATTTTTGGGTTTTCCGTTTTGTAACAAAATACTTCAAACGTGAAAAAAATCTTTAATATCTTTTGTGAAAAACTTTAAGTAAGTACTGATTGATCATTTACATAAAGAAGATGTGTTGGAGTGCAGGATTTAAATAGGGCTGCCAACCGTCCCGGATTCAAAGTCAGACCCGGCAACCTTTCCAAACGACTTTCAGCCCTTGCTACATGTAACACATTTCGACCAGCCTTCTCCAACGGATTACAAAACATCACGTTATTGAGTTTTTATGAGTCTAGAAGTCATTAGATTTGATTCGATGTATTTCTGCTTTCGATTACAGTGACTTCTTTGCAACCAGGGGCGGATACAGGAATTTTCGAAGGGGGGGGCCAAAACATTTTGGGCCTGGGTCGGAATTTTTTTGTCGTTTGGCCGAAACCAGAGTTTAATTTAGTCCCCCCCCCCTCTGGGGGTGAGAGTGGTGAGGGAGGGGTATGGGGAGGGGGGATATCCCCTCCCCACCAGAAACTTTTTGAATTTTCACATGCAATTGTAGCATTTTAAGCTGTTTTCTTAGCAAAATAGCTGTATTTTCAGTGCTTATAAGAGTGCCACAAAATCTCAATAAATATAGACTATACTTTAAAAACAGATTTTTTAAAATTTCCACACTGCAACAGTGCTTGTCTGAGATGTCATTTGAACAGAATTACTCAATTTGTTCAGTACTAATAAAAAATATATATAATTACAATATTAATAATATCTATATTATGTATCGAGTTCAGCGGCTCAGTTTTGCTGTTGCTGGGTTATTATAGTGAATAACGTCAGACATGAGTGTAATTATATTACATAAGCTGACTTTTCAGCACAAGTATCAGCTTATCTCTGTTTTCTAAGATGGTCCTGAATTACCAGAACACACTTTGCAGTTAAATAATAGCAAATGGTACACAAACCAGCCAAGAACTAATAAATTGGGGGGTCAAAATCTGAAAGTCATGTAGTAACGATGTTGTTTTACCAGGTGTTCAAATAACAGAACCAAAACATTTTGAAATTTGAGTTTAAAATTTGAAAGATAGCGCTGGAGAGAAGCTATTCGGTTGAACAAAAATAGTATTTGTGCAAATATTAAGAGTAAGTAACACTCATTTTAACAGAGGATTGTATCAGATTGCTAAAAACAATTCAGTATATGCAGTATACATGTAGCCTATAATACAAGGAATGCACTCTTATAGGCATGCACGGAGTTTATCAGGGCTAGGGGCTAAGGCCCCCCAAGAACCCACAGATTTAAAAATTGGCCTACATTTTCAGGGGCTAGGAGGAGCTTGCAATCAATTTTTTTCTATTTTTTTGCATATTTAATTTAGATATTTGCACAAGAATTAAACCCTTTACCCAGAGTTAAATAATCATGTATAAGCCTAGGCCTACATGTAATTTTGCAGGAAAAGCTCTAGCTTTATCCTGCATTCCATAATGGTCAGGATTTGGAAAAGAAATTGAACATTTAGCCTACCATCGGTAGGCCTATAACAGGCAACTTTTTGATGTGCCCATTGAACCTGTTGAACTTTTAACATAATATAAAAAAATCCTTCAAAGTTATTTCCAAATGTGTGTCAGGTAACGCATGGGCTTACTGTTGACAATTCCATCAGCGGTAGCTTCTGCAAATAGATCATTTAGCCAACACAAAATGATAGATTTAAATGTTTGAAGATCTACAATATCTAATTAACATCTTGTGAATTTGGCCAGGTTGACCTTTGAAGCCTTTGAGTATAATATTGCTAGAACAATCGATTTTGAAACTGACACAAGAAAATTTTTAGAAAAAGGGGCCAGGAGTGCTCCTTTCTTGAGCAAATAGGTAAATTAAGGTTTTTTAGAAGCATCTTTAGATCAAACTCTTGTTCGTGAAAGTGGTTTCCAAAGTTTTTATTTCACAATGCAATTGTGCAAGAGGCTTACATTTGAGTCTCAGATTGAAGTGGACAGTTGGTTGACAAGTTGCATTGCAAATGTTGCCTGGTAGACTGCATATATAATATTATATTTATATATTATCCATGACATTATGGCTATGTTATGGATCATGGATGTATGTTATATCTGGCTTAGGGCCATAACCAGAGACTTTCCCGATAAATAATAATAGTGAATAATAGCTATTGTAGGTCTACTGCATACAGCATACAACATTGCTCCTATTAGCTGTTATTAATGGCAAACAAAAGTATTTTTAAAAGTATTTATGTATTTATAATATGAAGCACAGAATGCTCAAAACATTTCCAAGTTAAAGTATGAATAGACCTCACTGTATTATATTATTTTTAAGACTACAGTAAATAAAATACTTCCCACCACTGAATGAAACATAGTAAGAAATAAACAAGAACAAGAAGTAAACATGTGTGATCATTCACCGCAGTTTCTTGCACATATAGACTAAATTGAAAACTTAACAAGTTGCATTTGGAAAAAACTAAATTAATTCCTAAAACTATTGTTAGTGTTAACTTGCTTTGTAATTAATAGTTAGTTGCTATTGGTTTTAATTGTGTTTATTGGTGTTAATATTTTTACATTTTACTATGAATATATACACGAATAACATACATTGTAGGCCTATGCCAAAAATTATAGTCGGATACTGTTGAAAGATTATTTCTTTTCGTTGCTTTATATTAAGACAATGCAATTGTCTGAGAGGCTTAGATTTTAAATACATTTATATATTAATTCTCCTGGCCAGGACTGATCCCTGCAAAAAATCTTTTGGGTGACCATGAATGGGGGGGGGGGGCCACGTCCCATGGAGATTTAGAATAGGGGGGCCATGGCCGGATTGAACCCCCCCCCTGGATCCGCCCGTGTTTGCAACCAACAACGATAACATACAACACAGGTAATGTCAGATATATATATATATATTACACGTTTTCGTTTTTCTGTAGGCCTATTCTTCAATCCTGATACACCTCAGGTTCGACGAAAGCAAGCAAAACAATATTTCGTAAACTGGCATTGAAGAAATTGAAGCTTAAATTTAGCATCAATTTAGCTCATCTGTTGGGATTTTTATTCGAGACTTTCATGATTAATCTAAAAAGTCGTAAATATCGATCCACGTTCTGACTTTTCTGAATGTAGCTTAACTTAAACGATTTGCTATTTTAAGACTGACTAAATAATTATGTGGAGCAGTAAGAGTAGACAAAATCGTCGTGAGAGGCAACAATAATTACGGAGAACTAACGACTTCCGTTTTTAGAATGGACTTAAAGGGTCTCGTGTGTCCAGTTTACTCGCCCATCATCTTAGAAAAATCATCGAAAACTAACAGTTTTACAGCCTTGAAGATGAATCGATACGCATTAGGGTGCCACTCAAAATTAAAGTTTGTATTTTGCATTGTCCCACCCCCTACATTTGTTACCTTAGTTACTAAAAGCAAGGAGACAAATTTTGGTGTCAACCAGAAAATATTTACTGGTAGCTTGACGCAGTTAAAGTTTTTAGCATTGGACAATGTTAAATTCCATGATGTTTCAATGCGTAAGATACACTACTATGAAGGGTGCTCATTATTGCTAAGTTAGTGATGAGCAATTGAGCCCAGCACTACTGGCGAGCAACAGTAGGCTCTTTAGTAACCAGAAATGTCTTGCGGTGCCTCTCAGCAACTTATAACATACATTTATTCTGTTTTTCATAGTGACCAAGAACACCATTGAATAAATCAGCGGCATTGTTGACCACCATCAAACTCTCTGCCCATATTTGAGCACTAGCATACTCAGAAATGCTCTCTTAAATGCTAGGGTGAAGGTCTTTAGGGCCAAAAAGTCCTGTGATATTCCAATTGCCACAAGAAACTGCTAAATATGCTGTGACAACCACCGAAGCATTGGTATAGCAACAGTGTCATGTCCATGCAGTATAAACTTACAACGTGCCGAGGAGTTTGTCCATGGGTTTCTTTACTTAGGGCTGTGACTATTGCTTCCTTCAAATCCAGAGGAACCATTGTATCAGAGAAAGTGTGACCAATTAGTATTTCACCTAGATACTACAAATAACTACAGAAGGAATTGATTGCTGAATCGATAACAGTTTAGTTGTTTGTCTGTATGCATCAAACTCATGCAGAAGATTCAAGTCGTTGTGAGGATCAGGTGTGGCACATGCATGTGTGTAAAGACACTTAATGTAAACTTAACAATTGACTTGAACTCTGGGAGAGCTGACAATTCACATTTGATGAGATTCATTGAGTAAAATAAGTATCTTCTTAACCTTGTTTGTGACCTTGCCATCCATCTAGCTCTAGGGTGGACTCCAGGGGGCATGGATATATGCACCTCTCCCTTACTTTATACTCCTTTTAATAATATCAGTGCCAGGTAAAAGAGCTCATAGTCTTCCTAACAGTCTTGACTGAATATCATTGAGCTGGATGAACTCGATAAACTCATTTTGCACCAGATCCAAACCACTGCAGTTGCTGTCACCTTTATGCCATTTTCATACCGGTCTGCTTCAAATGCATAATTATACGTGAGTCTCTAAATCTTCTAAATATCTTGATGTTTTGCCATTGGAGGTCCCATCTGGTGTTGAACACTTTGGCAGCGACTAATTCCATGATTTTGGTATACAAACCAAGCTCAGTAGTGTTTTCTTATACACTTTTATTCAGACAAAACATAGGCACCATCAGGAAGGATTGTATTGCTGGAAGTTGTATGAAATTACATTGACAGTCTTTATTTAGCCCTTTATGGTTTATCCGTGTTATTAGAGCAACATCCAAGAATTGGGAAAGATAAACAAATTACAAGAAACATTATTATTCTTAGTCAGTATGAACATTGAGTCACAGCACAGCCTCTTCTCTGTAAATATATGCTATTTCCATATGCGATTCTGAAGAAATTATGTTAAACGCTACTATAAACTACTGACGCGCTAAGCTACCTCTAAATAATCTTCTATCTGAATAAAATTTGTATCACATGAGTTTCTTGCCATAGAAAACATTTTTAGGGGGTGGGCAACTGGATCAGGCAAAATTATTTTTTCACCATGCATTTGGTTGGCACCCTAATACGCATACTTTAAAAACTATTGAATGGGTTTCTACAATGTTGTTGCCTGTGTGTATTTGACTTAAAGAACTAAAGCCTAACCAACCGTGCGACAAAAGTCTTCTCATTAACAACAATACATACCAGAAATCGTTCGAAATGACGATGAAGGATGTCGCTGGAAAGACATATTCTGATGCAATGCTAGCGCTCAGATACAGCGTGGGTAACGGGTGGCAAACGATGGCCCTTAAGGACGAGGTATACATCATGAAATTCACCTTGCTAAACATCTGTTCCGACAACTGGAAAATTGGCACCGTCCAGTTCGGAACGACATATGTAACACAGGTCCAACTTGAAGTCGGAAAAATAAAGTACAAGTGGGTTCGTATAAGCTTACTCTACATCATGTCAATGGTTTTTGTAGTTTTAGTTGTAGATTGCGAATACCTTAGGCTAACATAATTTTATAATAACTTTCGTGTGATTTTCCACGGGAGATTTTTCGTCAAATCACTTGTGACGAGCGTTTAAAAGATCACGGCACCAAATCAGAGGGGTTTAGTCAATATATAGATCTATATAATTCTGTTTCAAAGATCGACTGTTGCGCCTAACCATTAGTAGGCCTAAAATCTCATTTCTCGTTCTTGATCTAACAGCTAGTTCGCTGTCGGTGGTCTGACCGATTCTGTCTTTACATGTAAACGGTGACATTATGATTGTAATGGTTTGATTCGCCAGTAATTTCTTCTTACTATTTTGTTTGATCAGATATTCAAGGATTATACTGAAATGAGCCGAGTGGACAAAGCAGTCGGAAAGAGTGTTGTTGGAAATGCTTTCCAGTTAGATTTCAAAGCCGCCGGTGGCCTAATCCACATCGACGACTTTTCAATCGAGTTACACTGCAACTGCAATACACACGGTTGGTTGACTAATGTGTCTGCATCAGAAGCTAGACTAGTGCTTAATTGGTGTTTATATGATTGCCCTTTTTTATTAAGCAATGCCATTCTGAGCTGTACTCAGAAAAATTTTCATCAATTATTATACGCAGCAAAAAGTCAACAGTGCATTGCCACAGTTCGCAGCTGTTATACATGTAGGCCTATGTAATAATTATTCATCTGATAGGTTAAAGATGAGGTCAAAATTAATCTTTAGCTACACATGAGCGGCTGCGATAACTTTTAAGCCAAGATAGCGAGTTCTTATTCTTGGCTCAAAATAATGCTTAACGCTGAAATTTCTGCCGCCTATCTTTTGCGACAACCATAGTTGAGAAATTCACAAAGAAATATGCTGTATTAAACCGGTTTAAACTTCGAAAGTGGAATATGACACCGATAATAATCTGATCCCAGGGAAATACATCAAAGTCATCTTGCTAACCGATTACTCCCTGCAATGTTCTCAGCCTAGACATCTTCGCGAGCTCTTCTCCATCCAGCCAACGCACTATACCCGATCATCCGCCTGTTTCACAACCTATCTCAAGTTCTGCAAGATTCCAAGCCATATCCGCCACAGTACCAAGTCTCTGGAATAGCCTCTTGTCAGTAGAAGCGCTATATAACCAGTCAAATACAAAACAACATATTTAGATAGATCTGTATACATTTATTTGCATCTACATGTAAGTTAGGTAATAAAATGTTTATTTGTTCATTTATTAAACTTAATTTCCTTTTACTTCTGTCGTTTCTGATTGCAGAGTCATCAACTTCAGCGACTCCGACACACTCGATGCCAGGTACACAAAGGAAATATGACTCTATCCTTGTCAACTCAATTTCTGCAATATTGCACGAGCGTAGAGCCGCAGGGTGCATGGCCCTTCCTCATAGGTAGACCCACCACTGAGAAATTGAGAATGATCTTCGTTACATGGTAGTGGTACTAGAAAGAGGGACAAGGTAGTCACCACGGGTGGCTCTGCGGCGGCCAAGCGAAACCGATCATGGTGATTTCCTAGTTACCGAAAAGACCAGGAGTCGGGTAATGCAAATGTGTTTATTTGATCCTGTTTACTTAATAACATGTTATATTTATTTCCCCTTTCATTTCTGATTGCAGAGTCATCAACTTTAACGATTCCATCACACTCGATGCCAGGTACATAATGGAAAATTTTCTCGATCTTTGCCAACCCTGTTTCTTTTGCATTGCACTTTAGCGACGATCCGCATTCGATTGCCAGTCCATTTATGCTCACGTCGTTAAAACGATAAAGGTAGGCCTAGAAGTTAAACTTCCGTGCCTGCTACTGGAGAGATTGGGGCTCTCATTTGTCCTGGCCACCGAGCAGTTCTATATGAGGAGTTGCCGCTAACTGCGTAGGCTTGTTACGGTGTCAAATGACAATGCATGGTGATAGAAATTTTCAATGACTGCATCTTTAAATGTAGGCTTCACTTAATGTATGGATTTAAATAGGGCTGCCAACCGTCCCGTATTCAAAGTCAGACCCGTCAACCTTTCCAAACGAATTTCAGCCCTTGCTACATGTAACGCATTTCGACCATAATTATCTCAGGATAAAAACAGTTTTAAAAGTTTGAAAATCGACTAAGATTTGCCTGTTTTATTCACATTATAAAAAGGGGTCTCGATTTATTGGGACACAGTGTATATTATACGTTTCCTGTTTTGTGTAGGCCTATCCTTCAATCCTGATACACCTCAGGTTCGACGAAAGCAAGCAAAACAATATTTCGTAAACTGGCATTGAAGAAATTGAAGCTTATATTTAGCATAAATTTAGCTCATTTGTTGGGATTTTTATCCGAGACTTTAATTCATGATTTATCTAGAAAGTCGTAAATATCGAAACACGTTCTGACTTTTCTGAATGTAGCTTAACTTAAACGATTTGACATTTTAAGACTGACTAAATAATTATGTGGAGCAGTAAGAGTAGACAAAATCATCGTGAGAGGCAACAATAATTACGGAGAACTAACGACTTCCGTTTTTAGAATGGACCTAAAGGGTCTCGTGTGTCCACTTTACTCGCCCATAATCTTAGAAAAATCATCGAAAACTAAACGTTTTACAGCCTTGAGGATGAATCGTTACGCATACTTTAAAAACTATTGAATGGGTTTCTACAAGGTTGTTGCCTGTGTGTATTTGACTTAAAGAACCAATGGCTAACCAACCGTGCGACAAAAGTCTTCTCATTATTGACAACAATACATACCAGCAGAAATCGTTCGAAATGACGATGAAGGATGTCGATGGAAAGACATATTCTGATGCAATGCTAGCGCTCAGATACAGCGTGGGTAACGGGTGGCAAACGATGGCCTTTAAGGACGAGGTATACATCATGAAATTCACCTTGC
This sequence comes from Lumbricus rubellus, assembly GCA_945859605.1. NCBI lineage: Eukaryota > Metazoa > Annelida > Clitellata > Crassiclitellata > Lumbricidae > Lumbricus > Lumbricus rubellus. Next base: position 42,129,616 of record OX243816.1, on the reverse strand, counting down.
TAGACATCTGTTCCGACAACTGGGAAATTGGCACCGTCCAGTTCGGAACGACATATGTAACACAGGTCCAACTTGAAGTCGGAAAAATAAAGTACAAGTGGGTTCGTATAAGCTTACTCTACATCATGTCAATGGTTTTTGTAGTCTTAGTTGTAGATTGCGAATACCTTAGGCTAACATAATTTTATAATAACTTTCGTGCGATTTTCCACGGGAGATTTTTCGTCAAATCACTTGTGACGAGCGTTTAAAAGATCACGGCACCAAATCAGAGTGGTTTAGTCAATATATAGATCAATATAATTCTGTTTCAAAGATCGACTGTTGCGCTTAACCATTAGTATAGGCCTAAAATCTCATTTCTCGTTCTTGATCTAACAGCTAGTTCGCTGTCAGGGGTCTGACCGATTGTGTCTTTACATGTAAACTGTGACGTTATGATTGAAATGGTTTGATTCGCCAGTAAATTCTCCATAAAATGTTGGGTCCACTCTTTTGGAATAACCTTCCACAAAACCTAAAGGCCTCTCCTAACATTGATTTATTTAAAATAAACTTACGAAAATGGCTAATAGTTAGTTACCTTAACTGATATTAAATTTTGTTATCAAAAATTTACAAATGCAGCCTACTCCTTCTTCAAGGCTCCCATTGTGTGTTGATTTGTTTACTGTATATCTTAATTGTTTCATCTGCTGTTACTTTTGGTTCATTCTTTGTTTCACCTTCTGCATTGCGTATTTGTTTCCTGTGCCTGCACATTGCTTTGATGTCATAGTTGTGTCCTGAAGAACAATTTTCAGGTCTCCTTCTGCATTGTGTGTTGGTTTTGTTTAGTGTGTCTTAATTTTCTTCTGCTGTTGCTTTTGGGTAATTTAAAAAAAAATCAATTTGTCGTGTGTATTAATCAAAAGTCTTCATAGCTATTTGGGGGCCCTACTTATCGGGATACCCTCCCTTCTGAGTCTCCATTTGTGTCCGAATTCTGTTCTTTAGAGTTCTCTTTGCATTCTGGTATAACTCAATCCTATAACCATTGGGTTTAAATAATCTCTTCTTATATATTCCTGTAAATATTTCCAATCCATAGACCCAGGGTTTATGTAATTTGCGTTATCTAATTAGTTGTCACTTTGATTATTACCTGATTGATTTTTGATACCATACTTGTAATGCTTTATGTAACTTGATACTTACGGACCAATAAAAAATTGATTGATTGATTGATAATTTCTTCTTACTGTTTCGTTTGATCAGATATTCAATACTGAAATGAACCGAGTGGACAAAGCAGTCGGGAAGAGTGTTGTTGGAAATGCTTTCCAGTTAGAGTTCGAAGCCGCCGGTGGCCTACTCCACATCGACGACTTGTCAATCGAGTTACTCTGCAACTGCAGTACACACGGTTGGTTGACTAAATTAATGTGTCTGGATCAGAAGCTAGACTAGTGCTTAATTGGTGTTTATATGATTGCACTTTTTTTAATAAGCAATGCCATTCTGACGTATACTCAGGAAAATTTTCATCAATTATGACAAGCAGCAAAACGTCAACAGTACATTGCCACAGTTCGCAACTGTTATACATGTATGCAATAATTATTCATCTGATAGGTTAAAGATGAGATCAAAGTTAATCTTTAGCTACACATGAGCGGCTGCGATAACTTTTAAGCCAATATAGCGAGTTCTTATTCTTGGCTCAAAATAATGCTTAACGCTGAAATTTCTGCCGCCTATCTTTTGCGACAACCATAGTTGAGAAATTCACAAAGAAATATGCTGTATTAAACCGGTTTAAACTTCGAAAGTGGAATATGACACCGATAATAATCTGATCCCAGGGAAATACATCAAAGTCATCTTGCTAACCGATTACTCCCTGCAATGTTCTCAGCCTAGACATCTTCGCGAGCTCTTCTCCATCCAGCCAACGCACTATACCCGATCATCCGCCTGTTTCACAACCTATCTCAAGTTCTGCAAGATTCCAAGCCATATCCGCCACAGTACCAAGTCTCTGGAATAGCCTCTTGTCAGTAGAAGCGCTATATAACCAGTCAAATACAAAACAACATATTTAGATAGATCTGTATACATTTATTTGCATCTAAGTTAGGTAATAAAATGTTTATTTGTTCATTTTTTAAACTTAATTTCCTTTTACTTCTGTCGTTTCTGATTGCAGAGTCATCAACTTCAACGACTCCGACACACTCGATGCCAGGTACACAAAGGAAATATGACTCTATCCTTGTCAACTCAATTTCTGCAATATTGCACGAGCGTAGAGCCGCAGGGTGCATGGCCCTTCCTCATAGGTAGACCCACCACTGATAAATTGAGAATGATCTTCGTTACATGGTAGTGGTACTAGAAAGAGGGACAAGGTAGTCACCACGGGTGGCTCTGCGGCGGCCCAGCGAAACGAATCATGGTTCGTTCCTAGTCACCGAGAAAGACCACGCGAGTCGTTTGCACTAATTTTCTAGTTTTGCTGAGGTGTGAAAATAATAATACTGCTTCGGGCCAGAGAGGGTAGTTTTCGAGCAAACAGCTGTCTATTATTTTAGATGAAAGTTTTATTGAATGGAATTAAAGTTGTGTATGGTTTGCCTATCTTGTCCTGGGCATGACGTTAAACTGCATCCATCCTCCGCCACGGGGGACCATCAATTTCCCTGTGCCGGTCCTAAGCCCGGCACATCGAAGTTGATGGCCCCTTGACTATCACGTACGACTCATCTCTTTCAGCTTACCTACCAACCGTTATGAGAATTGTTATATCCCTGAGATGATGCATTGCGACCTGACTTCTCTAACAAATTATCATATTTCTGTCGAAGCGATCATCGCGCAACGCTGTTGGTTCTATCGTAGTCAAGAGATTTGATTCGATGTTTTATTGCTTTTGATTACAGCGACTTCTTTGCCCGCAGCAACGATAACTCACAAAAACAAAGGTATGGAAATTAGATGGTTATATTTTTCGCTTTATTCGTCTTCTCAACGTGTTGAATTCTGGTTGACTAATTGCGAATGGAATTGTGTTCACGTACATATATACTGGCTAGTTGTCCTTGGCACGACGTTAAACTGCATCCATCCTCCGCCACAGGGAACCAACAAACGTTTCTGTGCCGGTCCTGCATGTTATCGATGAGTAAGAAAGTATTTTTACTTTAGTTCTGTCGCCATGGCTATACTGGGTCGGTTCTCGGTCTGCTCCCTAATCGACGCATCGAAAGGTGCGATGAGCTTTATTCATTCAATGAATGAATTTTGTGTAGCGCCTCTTTAATGGGAATACTGAGATGCGAGATGCGTTACCGTGATGTAAGTGGAAAATGAGCATTCAATGATTAAGTTCAAAATTGATACTTGCATATATTTACCTACCAGAATCAACGACTAACAAACCGTGCGACAGCAGTCTTCTTCCTATTGACTACAATACTTACAATAAATCGTTTAAAATGACGATGAAAAGCGACGATGGAGTGATACATGCTGACGCAATACAGACACTCAGAGACAGCGTCGATGACGGATGGAACACTAATGCTCGTGAAGACGAGCTATTCGTCATGAATTTCACCTTGCTTGACATCTGCTCCGACAACTGGAAACTTTTGACCATCAATTTGAGAACGCTATTTGTAAAGCAGGTTCAACTGGAAGCCGAAAATATTAAGAACTACACATTGGTTCGTTAACTCTGCATCATTTTCTGGTTTCCTTGCTATCGTTATGGCACACGTTTTCTGAATTCCTAAACTGCTACTAAGAAGCCAATTGCAAGCTATATCGTCTTATTAAAGAGCGTGGCACTGAGTTGCAGGAGTTGTTCTGAAATGTCAAGTGATAAAGAGTTCGGTTGTGTGACGACCACAGGGATCGAGAGAGGAGAGAAAGAGAGAGAGAGAGAGAGAGAGAGAGAGAGAGAGAGAGAGAGAGAGAGAGAGACGCAGGGGCACTTGGGCCTATATTGCCGGTTTTGTTTAGAATTAGAGGTTTTGTTTAGAATTAGAGGAATAATTTAGAAACGCTTGAGTGGTTCTATATATCAGGGATGAAATTCAACAAAGGTAGAACGACTTTAACTGGAGTGGAAAGAGATCTAGGAATCTAAGGTACATGTAGTTACGGGTGGCATTGCAGGAGATGCGGCAAGAATATGAAGAATTGAAGATTGCTATGTTATAGGCCTATGTGTGGCTACTTAACCACTCAAGTCGGTTTATTTCGTCAAAATGTAGCATTTCTCTTTTTTCTGTTGTCATGTCTCTCTTGCTGTCCTAGTTTATTCGATCGTCATATTCTGCGTCGTCATCTCGTTTATTGTTCTTATTCCAACAATAATTGTGCAATTTGCGTGATCTTTTAAAGTTCTGTTTCATGACCTCGATACTATCTTCCGTCGTTTAGAAAATCGTTTTTCATTGTTGATTCAGCGGACGATTCGCTCACCAGGTCGCTGTCAATGATCGAACTAAGATGTTGCTGGTGTTGCTTCGAATTGTTTTATTCAGCTTTAGATATTTTACTATTTTCCTTTCGCACAGACATTCGATGACAGCTCTGAAATGAATACGGTGAGCATTGTGGTCAGAAAGACTGTCGCTGGAAAGGATTTCCAGTTAGTCTTCGAAGCTGCCGGTGGTCAAATCAACATCAACGACTTGTTCATAGAATTATTCTGCAACTGTACAAACGGTTGGTTGACTAAAATTATACCTATGCAAAAGTGATTTTTTTCTCTTTGCAGTGCAGCAGGTATTTAACGAAGAAGTATCAAGTAGAGGTCTATTATAAATGTCAAGCATGTTATGTTTTGAGATTGTGTGCATGTGTAGCCTATTTGTCGCTGTGTGTGATGTCTAACGTGTATGGGATTATGTCATGATTTCTTTTACCCTGTGATAAGCTTACTTTTCCAATTCTTTTTATTCTGTTTACAGAGATGTCGACCTTGACATTTCCGACACATTCCATGCCAGGTACGGAAAGCAAAGGTATGAAGGTATCTATGCTAACAGGATTTATTTCAATTAAAAATGGTTGGCTGAGTTCTGTTTTCCCTATTGGAACGTACTTGGAACTCTCGTTCCCTCAGCCGGGAGGGAATGAGCGAAAATCACGGACCAAGGTAATCGCAAGAGTTTTGTTAAGATCCTTGTTTACGCCTGCTCCTAAGACCACTGTATTAGTGGGACGCGGTGGTGTAGTGGATATGTTCGTTGCTTTGCAGCCGGAGGGTTGCAAGTTCAAATCCACCTCAATTCGCCGCGTAGAGACCTTGGGCAAGTCCTTCACTCGCAATTGCTCAGCGCTTCGGTGTGAAACTCCTATGCATGCAGTGTCTGCGCTGTAGTCAAGAGCGCCTCTGAGTAGCGCGCTTGAAGGGTCACTGTAACAAGTGCACCTACAAACAAGCTATGTTTATAGAGATGGCTGGGAGAGCAAACAATTAGCTGCCTTTCTAAATGAAAGTTTTAATGAATATTTAAATAACAGCGTTGCCTATCACTTAAGACTCATCTCGCTGAACTTACCCAATCCCTGAGATAATGCATTTCGATCAGACTTCTCCAGCTGATTACAATTGCTTATATCTCTTGAGGTGATTAGTCTTAGGATCAACGGACGCTTTGTGCAGGAAGCAATCGCTACCATAAAAGTCATTGGATTTCATAACTTTCATTCGATGTTTTCTTTTCGATTGCAGTGTCTTCTTTGCCTCCAGAAACGACAGCTTACAAGACGGGTGTGGAAATTAAATCAATTTTTTATAGTGTGTCCTCCAAATGTTTTGAACTTCCGCTTCGCTGATCGCGCGTATTGTTACGAATTACCAAACTGGATATAATAACATACATATATAATATACATCTATATAAATAAAAATGAAACTTTCCAATAGTTTGTTCCCCGTGTTCTCGAAAAGTTACGCACAGATTGTTTTGAAAATTTAACAAAAAATTCCATTCCAATAGGACCGTGTTCTTTGATGCTTTTTTCCGAAAAATGCAATCTTTTTTACAAAAAGTGAAGTTTGCATTCCGTTCTACCGCCATTTGCAAATTTAACAAAACCGCAGGGTTGTCAGATTTCCGAAACGCTTTGTCCCGGAATTACGTTGTAAAGTCGCTCAAAAGTCGCGAGATGATCAAGGTTGCCACATTTCGGAAACGCTTTCGCGAAATCACGTTGTAAAGTCGCACAAAAGTCGCGATAGCGCATATGTTGCTGTCGGGAAGGAGCGGTGTGAGGAAGGAAAGAAGGAAGGAGCGGGACGAAGGAGGCAGGGAGGGAGGGGAAGGATGGAGAAGGGAGGGATGCAGGGAGGCAGAGAGAGGGAGGGGAATTGGACTGGAAGGGAGAGGGGAGTGGGGAGGGGAGGGGAGGGGAGTGGGAAGAGGAGGGGAGGGGAGGGGGAGTAGGAGGGAGAGGGGGAGGGGAGGGAGAGGAGAGGGGAGAGGAGGGAGAGGGGAGGGGAGAAGGGAGGGAAGGGAAGGGAAGGGGAGGGAAAAGGGGAGGGGAGGGTTGGAGGCAGAGGACGGTCTTTTCTGCCACAGCAACGCGTGGCCGGGTACAGCTAGTATTCATATATATATATATATATATATAAATATATGTATATAAAGCATCTTATGCATTTTCAAATGTTTTTTCCTAGACCACACAGTGCAATATTATTGTTGTTTGCTTTTATTTGCCTTCAAGAAACAACGACTTTCGTACCGTGCGACAAAGGTCTACTTGTTGATTATAAAACATACCCGGATTCGTTTGAAATTATCATGAAAAGTGACGATGGAACACCGTATCCTGGATCGTGGGAAGCTCTGAGATACAGTGAAGATAACGGGTTGATGATAATGGCACAGGAAGACCAGATATTCACCTTGAGCTTCATCTTAAAGAATTGCAACGGAACATGGAAAATCAACTCGATCGGTTTCAAAACGACGCATTCAAAGCAGGTTAAACTGGAAATCGAGGAGAAAGTGGAGAAAACATGGGTTCGTTAAGACTGGGTTATTACTTTGGTCTTTGAGTCGTGAACTCCGATTACTTATATCTTAGGTTCTTATCGATGATTTACGAGTGGCATAAGCTCATTATTAAGTGCTATCGGATCTGAAGCGTCATCCCAGATGTTGCAGTGTAAATGCAATGAAAAACAACTTTTGTTTTTCAAAATCCCAAATAGAGCTTTCGTCTTGGATGGAAGAAATCATCGGTTGCTGATTAACTTCATTGTTCAATATGTCTCGTCGTAAAATTCATTTATGATCTTCGATAAATATGTGTTCATTATAATTTGTCTCAATTGGCCTCGTGGTCGTCATCAATTCGTTGATTGATTCCGATACATGAATGTTAAATCTGATTTGCGGCGCACGGTAAACGGTAGACAAAGGCCTAATATTGAATGCTTCTGTAGGCTACTTCCGTTTCATCACATGCTATCTACTGTTTAGAGCACGTTTAAAATTTGTAAATAGTTGCCACGTATAACATCTCTCTGTCTCACAATAATCACCTTCAATGACCTTTCTGAGTCTATTCTTGTTGATTCAACTCGCTGCCTGTTTAAAAAAGTATTTTCTGTCGAACAGTTATTCGACGACTACCTTAAAATGAACGATGTGTCCACGGAGTTCACCACGCAACTGAAACTGCCTGAAAATGAGTTCCAGTTAATCTTCAACTCCACCGAAGGCAGACTCATCATCACCGACTTGTTTATCGATCTATTCTGCAGCTGTGGACACGGTTGGTTGACTAAATTGGTTGGGTCTTTTGAACTGGAACGGAGATTCAGCAGTTGCGGCGCCAGGATTTCAGTTTTGGTGGAACTGAAGTTGGTCCAGAAATGTTCCGTCTTTCGCCTCCAAAAATCTGACGAACTTTTTTAGTCATTCGAGCTCAAACCCAAGAAAATATTCCATTTTTCTTTTTTTTTAAATGACGACTGTTTTTAGTCGTCAAAAGGTTTTGCACTTTATTTTCCCCGATTTTACTGAGCGCCATTTAATAATAATAATAATAATAATAATAATAATAATATTTTCTTTAATGAAACGCCTGCAAGACACACTGCGCTTTACAATTACAAGTTATGCAGTAATCTTAATTAAACTTAACTACCAACTGAGCAGACAGCTTTGCAAATACAATGTCACTAATAGCAACCTACAAATCAAATCCGCCCAACGGGGGCTCTAACCTTCTACCTCTCGCACTCTTGGTCAGCGTGTTAACCATTACCTTACCGGGCATCCCCCCCCAAAATTAGGAGGCTTAGCCCCCTCTAGCGCCGCCACTGAAATTCAGATTATGTTCTAATAATTGATGCATGTGTAACGAGAGTTTGAACGAGTTCGCATTCGTAAAACAAGTGTCAGAAATATTTTTTTTGCAAAATGTGGTATTTAGATTTTGCATGAACTGTTGCTTCCTGGGCATGACGTTAAACTGCATCCATCCTCCGCCACAGGGAACCAACAACCAACGTCCCTGTGCCGTTCCTAAGCCCCGACAGAAGGAGGAAGGTTTGCCAGATGGGTGGCGATACACTGGCAGGAAAAGACCAAGACCATAGAAATCCGCCAAAACCTCGACACAAGTGACATAGCGACCAAGATGCTTCAGGGTGTCATGATGTGGAGCGGACACGCACAGGCCGGTCAGAACACACCAGTGGAGAGAGTCGGAGGAGAGAGTGTGGGACACATGCGGTCATTGTCCCAGGTTGTCCTCCATGCCTATCTCCCAATATTCTCTTCAATCAGACAAGGTGGTCTAGCTGCTCCAAGATCCATGCCTATCTCCCAATATTCTCTTCAATCAGACAAGGTGGTCTAGCTGCTCCAAGATGTTTATGGTATGGAGCAGACCTGCTGACCGGACCGGTTGAAGCTGGGCAGCACGACACGAGACAGACTCAGACAGAGAGAGTGGCGTCGGCACCTACGGGCTGTCAGCTCAAGGATTATGATGATGATGATGATGATGATGATGATGATGATGATGATGATGATGATGATGATGATGATGATGATGATGGTGATGGTGATGGTGATGGTGATGGTGATGGTGATGATGATGATGATGATGATGATGATGATGATGATGATGATGATGATGATGATGATGATGATGATGATGATGATGATGATCGCTTCCGAATAGCAATCATTATATGTCATTATTGTGCTACTTCTCCAGATTTGTTTGGAATGGTTTCAAGAGTGTGCACAATATTCATAGAGGACTTGTAGGGAATCTCTCTATATCATATGTAACATGACTATCCAGGACACCGAAGGAGTGAGCTATAGCACAATTTCTGAACTTTTATTTGTTACAGATATCAACATTCCAACGAAAGTGCACGGTGAGTTTTATAGCTGAGAAGCTTAATTGAGGATATGATTTAGAACTAGATTCTCTCACGAATTGCTATAAACTAAGGCGATCATCGTTTGACGCTATTCCTATCACGCCGGCGATTTATAGGACTAATATGATTGATTCAATTTGAATTGATGCTTTAGTTTTCGGTGGATTATACATACGGAGACATCTTTGCCTCTGAAGTCTCCAACATACCTGAATCCTGATAGATATATAGGGTGTCTCGATAGGTCGTGAACGATTTTGAATGCTGATAAATATATGTTATACACAATATAATGTGGAAAGTTTTATACTGGCGGATAGGTTATTCAAATGAAAATGTTAATATAAAAAAATTAGCTCACTAGCTCACTTAATAAAATTGTAGCGCCAATATCCGTGACGTCATCAAATTCGTGCCAAATAAACGTCCAGTTAAGCCGCAAACAATACTGTACGACCCTCATTGTTATTCCACACATAATTAATTAATACAGATTATCATTTAGTATTTAATAATGTTTCCTTTACTCTTTATTACAGCCTCAAGTCGATTAGTCATCGAGCCACATAGATTTTTCAGAGTTGTCAGAGGTATGCTAGGCCTATCGATGTCCATGCCATACAAAGCCGACGTTTTAAGGTGTTCAGTGTCTGGGGTTCGGGTTCGGCATAAACAGTTGGATTAACAAAACCTCATATCATTCCAAATAAAACTTCAGTCACTTCGACTTATTACATCAATGAGATACTGGAGAAAGAGGTCAAATCCGCATTCCAGCGAAGTGCAGTAGCCTATGCACAGTCACACAAAATTTCGTAATAACGGCGAAGGATTATTTCAACAACACGGTGCACGTGCACACACATCAAAGGCCTCAGTCGAATGGTTGAACAAGAATATCAATGGATAGCCTACAGCTCACCGAGAGACTGGTCGCCTAATTCGCCGGATTTGTCACCAATCGAAAATGTTTGGAGTATTATGGCGGCAACTGCTTATGCCGATACCGAACCCCAAACGACCTTAAAACGTCGGCTTTGTATGGCATGGACATCAATAGGCCTAGCCTACCTCTGACATCTCTGAAAAATCTATTTGCTCGATGACTAATCGACTTGAGGCTGTAATAAAGAGTAAAGGAAACATTATTAAATACTAAATGCTAATTTGTATTAATTAATTATGTGTGGATTAACAATGATGGTCGTACAATATTGTTTTCGGCTTAACTGGACGCTTATTTGGCACGAATTTGATGACGTCACGGATATTGGCGCTACAATTTTATTAAGTGGGGTAGTGATCTAATTTTTTTATATTAACATTTTCATTTGAACAACCTATCCGCCAGTATAAAACTTTCCACATTATATTGTGTATAACATATTTTTGTCTGCATTCAAAATCGTTCACGACCTATCGAGACACCCTATAGAAACTGACGATTTTTATGCTATGTGTTGTGAACTGGGTATGACATTAAACTACATCCGGCTATGGGCTAGCCTAAAACAAACCCCCTGCTTCAGGGTCATGGAGTGAATACGGATGACTGAGGTAGTCAACGCCGGGATGATCAGCCCGTCCGGATCTGATCTACTCGCGTTAGAGTGGCGACTCAACCGAGGAATACTTAACCTACGAAAATGATGAGCAACAATGGAAATTATTGCCGCATCATGCAACGCCCCAGGAGGGCATGCTTCAAGATGAGATGATGTAGTGCACTCAGTGAAGTTCAGTTTCAATACAGTACAGCGGTGTCTCAATACGCTGTCTAAATGTAAAACATCTAATCCATTTCAGATTTTCCTATTTGATCATACGAGGCACTTCCTGAGATGTCAGCTAAACTAAAATTCTTGCTAAAAATTCAATCGTCAAACTGTAATTCACTGCACTTGGTCAATGGATTCTTTCACTGACGTTTAATCTCTCCGTTTCTCTTTCTTTCTCTCTTTCCTCTCTTTCTCTTGACCTTATCCCTTCTCTTTCATTTAGTTTTCTCTCTTTCTCGCGTGAGATGACCTATGACTTTTGACGCCAGATGTCTGAGTACGCCGTACGGTAAACGCAGGAAAAATGTTTCTTCAATATGTTACATTTACTTTTCCCCTTTCGTTTCTGATTGCAGAGTCATCAACTTTAACGATTCCGACCCATTCGATGCCAGGTACGCAATGGAAATATCACTATCTTTGCCAACTCAATTTCTATAATTTGTCACCTTACGTTCTAATTACTTCTCTCCACTTTGTTTCTGATTGCAGAGTCAACAACTTTAACGATTCCGACACATTCGATGCCAGGTACATAATGGAAAATTTCCTCGATCTTTGCCAACCCTGTTTCTTTTGTATTGCGCATTAGCTACGAGCTGCATTAGATTGCCACGCAATGTAGGCCTATGCTCACGTCGTTATCCTTTCTTTATGATTTAGTTTTCTCTTTTTGAACGGATAGGTAGATATGAATAGGCCCTATTTAAACTTCATCTGCCGAAATTTCATTTTAACAGCAATTTTCTTTTGGGTTTGTTACAAAGTACTTGAAACATGAAAAAGTCTTTTAAATATTTTTGTGAAGAAACGTTAAGTAATTATTGATTGATTATTTACACAAAGAAGATGTTAAAGAGGACAGGATTTAAATCTGGACTGTTCGGAGGCCATAATGTGTGAAAAATGAAGTATGGTGTCTCTCTTGTTAGCATTTCGATGGTTTGCCTGGCTCAGTGGGCTCTTAGTGTAGCCTATGGGAATCGGGTAATGCAAATGGGTTTATTTGTTCCTGTTTTCTTAATATGTTATATTTATTTCTTCTTCATTTCTGATTGCAGAGTCATCAACTTTAACGATTCCGACACACTCGATGCCAGGTACATAATGGAAATTTTGCTCGATCTTTGCCAACTCAATTTCTTTTGCATTGCACTTTAGCGACGATCCGCATTCGATTGCCAGTCCATTTATGCTCAAGTCGTTAAAACGATAAAGGTAGAAGTTAAACTTCCGTGCCTGCTACTGGAAAGATTTGGAGTTTTCATTTGTCCTGGCCACCGAGCAAGTCCATACGAGAAGTTGCTGCTAACTGCCTATAGCTTGTTACGGTGTCAAATGACATTGCATGGTGATAGAAATTTTTAAACAACTGCATCTTTAAATGTAGGCTTCACTTAATGTATGGTAAATGGTAAGTTGTACATGACAATGATATTTACCTACCACTAAAAGTTCATAAGGTTGATTTTACCTGTCAACCTTTGCTGGAATTACGTTTTCCGTGAGCTACATGCAGGGGTGACTAGAGATGTAAAAAAACATGTTTTTTTGGCGTTGAAATATTTCAATGAAATATTTCAGTTTTATTTGAAATATTTCAGTTTTCTTTGAAATATTTCAAATTATTTTTTCTTTACATTTTACAACTAATTACAACCATAATAACAGTTTATTTATTTCTCATATTACATATTATATCAGGGGTGTCAAACCTTTTTTAGTGGCGGGCCAGGGTGAGCATCTTCTAACAAGTGGCGGGCCAGGGTGAAGTTTTTCTAACAAGTGACGGGCCAGGGTGTCGAAGCTCCTGTAGCAATTTGTCTTTTGTTTCTATCGATCCATGTATAAAATGGAGTCATACTCTAGCAAGATAGGCCTACTAATAGACTATATAATTTACATACAATAAACCATGAAGATTTGCAAGATATTTGGCACTGACTGTAAAATTTTAAAATTTTAACTTTTATCCTCTAATTTTGTAATCTTTTGGGAAGGTTCCGCGGGCCAGAAAAAATCATCGGCAGGCCAGAAATGGCCCGCGGGCCAGCTCTTTGACACCCCTGTATTATATGCATTATTGTGTTAGTGATGACCATTCTCGAGATACTCAATTTATTTCTAATTACCTGTTTTTAAGAATGACTTTTATGAGAGTTACATTATATGTTGAAAAACATGTTTTATTCACCAAATGTCACAAATTACAGTTTGATCTAATAAAGTAGGCTAGATGTTATTGTTCATTGTTATGCTTAACATTTATTATTAATCACTTGTTTTGTCATAAATGAAATAAATGTGATTTTAGCTAAATTCTGCTAGCCAAGGACACAGTCAATTGTATAGAATTCGAAACACTTTAGTGACTTTACAAGACAAATTATAAATCACAAATACTATGTCAACTAGACTCAATAATAATCCGGCAAACAAAATTTTACAAAAAGTTCTAAGAATAGAACTTAGAACACAAACATAAATAGTATTAAGACTTATAGTACTATCAGTCAGACAGAGTAAACCATCATTAATAGTAATTATACTGCTAAAATCTGTCAGTTACAAGATTTCCTCATTGTTATTCATCATCGTCCATGTCATCATCTTTGTTATCATCGTCAACTAGAGATGTAAAAAAAACATACATGTAAAAAAAACGTTTTTTTTGGCGTTGAAATATTTCAAAAAAAACTGTCAGAAATGAAATATTTCAAATGAAATATTTCACGCTCACATCACTAGGGGTGACAAATGAGGATTTTTGAAAAAATTGGACAAAATTTAATGACTAAGAAAAGGTCGTCAGAAAAATGTTCGGACCAAAGGCGTCAGCTCGTCCGCCAAAGTCAGACCGGGAAACGTTTCCAAACCATTGTCAGCCCTGCTCGAAGGACTGAAAAATCTATTTTTAACCCTCCGCTAAGAACTGAAACCAAGCTCCGCCGAGTGACGGAAGGACGCGACATTTTGGGCGGACGAATGGGCGGAATGGCTGAGTCGCTGACGCAATTTTTCATCTTTTCTGCCGACCAACATTTCTGCCGATCAAGGCCGTAGCCAAGATTTGATTGGAGGGGGGGTGTGTTTCCAGGAGAACATATAATTTCTCCTGTCAAAAAAGTTGATGACCCTTTTTTAGTCATTATAGTTCAGATTGAAATATTGCTAACAAACCACGAAGTTGGATGACGGATGAAAATCTAACCTTTACACCGGTGTAAAGGTTTCAAATTACCCCCCCCCCCCTTAAACATTTAAACATTACCTCCTTGCTGCAAACTATAATTTGTATCAATCATCGCACGTATTGCACTAAAAATCAGAAAAAATGATCCCGTTTCTTGTTTTTTGCTGAAGATTTTCATCCGTCATCCCACTTCGTGGTTTGCTATCAATATTTTCATCTGTAACTAAAATACTAATCGCCGCTGAAGTTACATGGAAAAACGGCTTCGAGGTTATTGTTATTTTCGGATCAAAATATTGATAACAAACCACTTAGTGGGATGACGGATGAAAATCTTCAGACCAAAAAAGAAGCGGGATCATGCTTCTGATTGTTTTAGTGAAATACATGCGATGATTGATGCAAATCTAGTGTCCATGGGGTAATCTGAAACGGGGGGTAGGCCTAATTTGAAACCTTTAAGCCGGAACCAAATTATCCTCGCACCAGCTTAGAGGTGCCTTATTAACGTCAATAGTTAAACGTGTCCTCTGTCTTTCCATGCAGGTTGCCTGGATCTTCAAACCGCGTGCGCACTCAAACCCGCTTCGATGCAGGGATTGTTGGGAGACATGAAAGTCAACTGCCGACTCATCGATGACTTCTACATAATGATCTGCGATGGCGTGTGCTCCAATCGGCGAGTCGCTACTATCGACTTCGACTATCGGCGCGCTGGTGGTCCAGGAGTGTACGAGTGCTGCGACGGAGATGGAGAAGTGAAGACGGTCATTGTTAAGTGCTATGATGTGGGAAACAAAGACCTCTACACGGGTGAACACAGCATCACGTACATGGAATACAATAAATGCTCCTGCTCAAAATGCGGACGTACGTGCGATTCTTAATGTCTGACAACAGTAAAAAAATACTAAATGCTAATAGGCGTGCACTCACTCGCATATTATGCTGCTACTAGGTCTATTGCTGCTGCTGCTACTATAACTACTACTACTGCTGCTGTTACTGCTGCTGTTACTGCTATTGCTACTGCTACTGCTACTACTACTACTACTACTACTACTACTACTACTACTACTACTACTACTACTACTACTACTACTACTACTGCTGCTGCTGCTGCTACTACTACTACTACTACTACTACTATTACTACTACTACTACTATATACTACTACTACTACTACTACTGATGATGATGATGATAATGATGATGATGATGATGATGATGATGATGATGATGAGGATGATGATGATGATGATGATGATGTTGATGATGATGATGATGATGATGATGATGATGATGATGATGATGATGATGATGATGATGATGATGATGATGATGATGATGATGATGATGATGATGATGATGATGATGATGATGATGATGATGATGATGATGATGATGATGATAACAATAATAACAATAATAATAATAACAACAATAATAATAAAACATCATAATTATAATAGTAGCCTAATAATAATAATAATAATAATAATAATAATAATAATAATAATAATAATAATAA
Source organism: Lumbricus rubellus (assembly GCA_945859605.1). Lineage (NCBI taxonomy): Eukaryota > Metazoa > Annelida > Clitellata > Crassiclitellata > Lumbricidae > Lumbricus > Lumbricus rubellus. Next base: position 42,113,701 of record OX243816.1, on the reverse strand, counting down.
TAATAATAATAATAATAATAATAATTATAATACTACAAATAATAATAATCCAGCGATTTAATGCAATGGCATTCCGAGGTTCTTTTTCTGCAACGAATTTCAGCGACGAATAGACCCATGTAGGCGCCGTTCCAGACGCTTTTATTTTATTACTTAGTGTTCAAGTCTCTGGGAGATCACAATTATGTAGACTACCTCGGGGCGTAAATAATACAAATAATAACAACAGCAAAAATAATGTAATGGTAATAATAATAATTAATTAAATTAACTATTTAAAAATACTAATTTCATTATTGTTATTATTATTACTATTATCATGATAATTATTGAGTTTTACATAGCGCACCTTCAAGGTAATCAACTCAGGAGCGCTCCGAGTCCAAACACGGTAAGATAATTTTATGGCAGTTTTTAGATGAGAAAGCAACAGAGTGTTGTGACCTCTGGGCACCACCGGAGCGCAACTGGGAGTCTATTTCAGGTTCTAGGGCTAGCCACTGAGAAAGAGCGCCGCTGAATTATAGCAGTCCGCGAGGAAAAGGCCAAGAGCTCGGCTTGCTCGGCCGATCGGAGAGCAGATCGCCGGTGGACACCAGAGGTGAGACAGCGGAGCTCCTGCAAGTGCATGGACGCCAGACCTTCCATTGCAGCGCCAGGCCAATTTCTTAAACCCTGTAGGTGATCCGCTATTATTATTATTATTATTATTATTATTATTATTATTATTATTATTATTATTATTATTTTGCTATTTTATCATTCAATGGACCATGTTGTATGCATATAGTACTGTTGGTGAATAACGTTCTGTCTGTTTTCTCTTGTAGTTCAATCAATGGACGGAACTGGTGCTGGTGGATAGGAGTACAGTCCTTTCGTCATTTCATCGACTCACAACTTTAATATATAAACATACTTTTCAACTTAACCACACCGTCTTCGTTCGCAAGAACTACCATGCGGCGTTGATTTAACAATGAACAACTTTCAATGATTAAAAATAGTGGTAAATAATTCATAAATAACTTAAATTAATTATATGCCTTTCAATGACTTTTCTGTCCGTTGTTACTGTGCTCTGTCTGAGAATCGAGTCTCGGTGATAATTACAAATTAATAGTTATGTCTCATTTGTGATCCTAGTCATGTGATTGTGCGCCCGTGCAACTTTTGCAAGACTGGGAAAGAAACAAAGTGTCCAACAGACTCGCAGTTACATTATTAGCAAGAGCTAGAAATGTGCCAAACAGGAATTTAGGCATATTCTATGAAGGTTTCTAAATGTAATTTTTTCAGTTTCGCATTGTGTTTAATTAGTGCTTTAGTGCCCAGATATATTTATAGAAAAAATGTATAGTTAAAAGTAAGTCCAAATTTTCAAATGGGAAAGGCAAGTGCCCCCTCTGGTCCCTATGTACGAGCGGCTTATTTCCAAAATGTACAAGTCAGCTGCAACCGCAGGGTTTTCAGCCAATCACGCGTCATGATAGGGGAATACAATGTGGAAGAGGCTTATACCATAGGGGGAGAAAGTAGTTGATGTTAGCAGTTATTGGTGAAGCTGTAGGCTATTAGCTTTGGCGAAGATGTAGGCTATTAGCTTCACCAGCAACAGTACTGCTGAAGAACCAACGCAAAAATCTTAAGAATCTAATGACGACACTAACCCTAACACTAGCCCTAACCGACCCTCACGACGCAAAAATCTTAAGAATCTAATGACGACACAAACCCTAACACTAACCCTAACCCACCCTCACGACGGAAAAATCTTAAGAATCTAATGACGACACTAACACTAACCGACCCTCATGACGTAAAAAACTTAAGAACCTAATGACGACACTAACCCTAACACTAACCCTAACCGATCCTCACGACGCGAAAATCTTAAGAATCTAATGACGACACAAACCCTAACACTAACCCTAACCCACCCTCACGACGGAAAAATCTTAAGAATCTAATGACGACACTAACACTAACCGACCCTCATGACGTAAAAAACTTAAGAACCTAATGACGACACTAACCCTAACACTAACCCTAACCGACCCTCACGACGCGAAACCTTACTCTATAATACGCGAACGACACCTAGGTAGGTCTTTTATGTTATAGTCATGCTTAAATTTAACGATAAAGAGCGCTAAAGTGAGACATAATCAGACAGGTACTTGTGCAAAATGTTCCTCCATACGTAGGGTCATTTGTAAGAAATTTTAAACGTTTTACATTGCAAATTTGCAATTCGTCTAAAATCGTCAGAGCCTGCCGACACACACGTGTTGTTTACAGTTTACGAAGGGATGGGTCAGAAATTGTACTTGACAACCTCCTCCCCTACGGTCTTCGCCTCTTCCACATTGTATTCCCCTATGTGATTGGCTGGTTGCAGCTGCCATGTACATTTTGGAAATAAACGTACGGGCGCCTATGATCTAAGTTTCTGAATATCTAAATCGCTACCGGAAAGACTAAGCATCTTCAGGGTGCAAAGTTATTCACGAGCACCTCGTTGAGTCAGAGGGATTGTCCAAAGTCGAAGTCCATGTCTGACTGTCTCCGCGTGATGAATGACGGTCGCTTACGGTTCTTAGTCCGGGTCCGTACATTGCGTCTGGGTTTATCACATTCTGTTCAGTCTCAACTTGCTTACTTTCTTGCGACTCTCACAATAATTATTATTGTTCAAAAGTCGGGTTATAGTCAGGGAGATAGAGCAGTCTAATCAAACTGCCCATACAATGTAACAAGATTTTCAAGTTCATTCTAGCATACACGACACCGTAAATTGATTGTGTCTCCAAATAATCAGCGTATGCTATCTTAGTCGGTCGACCGTGCGTACTAATGACCCGAAATTAAGGCAACATCTTTAGAAATCCATGAGATCAATGTCGCCGGTCTTCAAGTGCAAAATAAGCAATTATATTGGCTGCAGCTGGCGCAGTCCTAATTACATCAATACTTTCATTCGGAATGATATATACCTAGTGCATATCGTATCCTATCAAAAGGGCGACTTCGAAAGGGCGATCATCGGAAGAGCGACCACAAAAGGGCGCCGATTTTAAGGGCGACTGTTCGAAAAAGCGCCGATCAAAAAGGTGACCGCACAAATTGGCGACCATCAAAATGGCGACGTACATGCTGCGATCTCACACTATCTAAATTCATAATATTTGGGATCATAATGTATTGCGATTTTTTATGAAGCTAAGTGATTTAAACAAACTTTTAATGTTTTCAAAGGACTATTAAATTTTATAGTCATTCTAAAGAAAGAAAAGTACAACGTCATTTAATGCTTTGAAATCTTCTAATAAGTCCAACTTGTAGGCCTAAAATCTTCAATAAAACTAATGCTACTCAGAGAAACGAAAGTCTCTGTGTCGAAATGTTAAAGGGTGATTAGCGAGTCCAACATACGAAAGAAATATGAATGTTGCAATGTATTGAAATAACTATACTGCATATTTAAAACTGTTCACCTACCATTCAGAACGGGTTTGCGACGAACGCCCGATTGTCCAGGTCCCCGATTACCCTTTCCCCGATACAAACTCCCCGATTACAAACTCCCCGATAGGCCCAACACCCCGACAGACCCAAGTCCCCGAATATGCAACTAATCCCAAGTCCCCGACAGGCCCAAGTCCCCGATTGGTGATTTAATCTACACGTAAGACCATTTAGTGTCAGTCTGTATAGGCTTCATAATGTCGTAAGACCAAGAACAGAAATAAGATCGAGAGCACCAGCAACAATAGCAAGACCAATACCAGTTCGACCAGATGCAATAAGACCAGATGCAGTACCAGAAGTACCTGCATTGCCAGCATCGGCAGGAGCAGTTAGTGCATCGCCAGCAAATGAGTCGGCACCAGAAACAACTATCTCTGCAGAGTGCCCTGTTTGCAAATGCGGAAGATCAGATACAGCTATTATTCCATGCGGGCACTGTGCATGCAGTTCTTGTATTAATGTTCTTTGTGGCGCACCATCAACAAGGGGAATCAGCAAAACATGCCCAGTGTGCCGCAGTAATATAAGGGATATAATGCGCTTGCATTTTTGAAAAACTTCTCAGCCTTAGCAAGTAGACAAGTAGAATATTTTGAAGTAGTTTGTGGACAATTCTCTTATAGCTGTCTTCTGAATTCAGCGTGCAGTAAGGAATTCAAATTACATATTGGTACACGTATACACAAGTAAAAATATTATTTACATTAATCTAACTGGCTTTGCCTTTATTCAACTCTGTTTCCGTCTACCGATAAGGCCAAGACGATTGGTGTCACCCTCTTTAGCCTATACAGACTGACACTAAATAGTCTTACGTGTAGATTAAATCACCAATCGGGGACTTGGGCCTGTCGGGGACTTGGGATTAGTTGCATATTCGGGGACTTGGGTCTGTCGGGGTGTTGGGCCTATCGGGGAGTTTGTAATCGGGGAGTTTGTATCGGGGAAAGGGTAATCGGGGACCTGGACAATCGGGCGTTCGTCGTGCTCCCTTCAGAACATACTGCGAAGGTTACATGACATTAGAACGGACGACAAAAGAACGTGCGACACTAGAACGGCGACAGTAGAACGGTGTATAAATGACCGCTGAGACTATTGAACGGCCGGACAGTTGAACGTGCGACAGATGACCGGTGGACAATTGATCGGTAAAGTTTGTAAATTTAAAAGCAATCGAACATAAATTTTACAGCCTTGGACATGTAGGCCTATCAAGTTCAATGTCTAGTTGTGTGACAAATGGGCAACTCAGTTTAAGTACATTAAAATTTCTGCTTTGCCGTAGCTGGCGACTGCACGTGTAACCCGTTCGTTTAATTGTCGATATTTATTCCTGCTTGGTTGAAGCATCCCGGTCGATCCCTGCAAGAAAGTAGTCTTTTGAGTTTGAATGTCTTTCTTGAGACCTGCTAGAAAGCCTCTTTGTCTGCGACCGCGTAGATATGTATATACGTAAAAGCAAAACTCTGCTTCACACGTAAAAGTATATAACAGCAAAACTGTGTACAACTCTATAATCATTCAGTGTCGCCAAACGTCACTCCCAACATTTAGAAGCAGACTCAATGTAGACATACGTGCATAATGTACAACGCCGCACCTTGTGAATTGTTCATTAGTCGGCCCGGTAATATTACGTTCCGGTTAAGTGTCGCCTGTTCTATTGTCGGCCCGTTCTTCTGTCGCCCGTTCTATTGTCGGCCCGTTCTTCTGTCGCCCGTTAAAGTGTCGCCGATCAAGTGTCGTCCGTTCAATCGACCACCGTTCAAATGTCTGTACACCACTGCGAACGTTCAATGTTCGCCCTTTTGATGGTCGCCCATTTGTGCGGTCGCCCTTTTGATCGGCGCTTTTTCGAACAGTCGCCTTTAAAAGCGGCGCCCTGTTGAACTCGCTCTTCTGATGGTCGCCCTTTCGAAGTCGCCCTTTTGATAGTGACCCGTGTCAAATAGACTAGCCCGAGCGACTGTGAGTCAGTTCTCAGAGTGAATGAACACAGCTTACGGACAAAATTAATGGCCATGCTCAATACCGTGAACCCTTTCAGGAGAAAGGTTTCACGGTGTGTGTACCTTGGGTTTAACGACACTTTTTCATTCCAAAGATGACTAGTGTCGGAGGTAGAGTGCAACCTCTCACTTCACGTTAATATTGCGACCGAGCCACCCGCTGTAAAGATCAGAGAAATCAATCTCTGATAAACCGACCGACCGACCGGGAATCGAACCCGGGCCGCCGGCGTGGCGAGCGCTACCAACCCACTCGGCCACTCAGGATCTCTCGGCAAATTCAATTGCAATTTATACCCCGCAGTCGATAAAGTCGATCGATCGCGTCATCGTTCCTCGGCCAAGTCGAGGCGATCGAAAAAGCGCCTTGCAAATCGAGTAGGTCTTTGTTTTGCCAAATCGAGTCGATCGCTTTTTTCTCGACCTCACCCCGCTTATAAAAAATATTTTTCTTACTGGCTAGCCTACATCACAAAAGTAATGACCTACACGATACAACGACGCAGTTCTGAGTTGGCACACAACTGCAAATAGTGAATCTCTTGAACGCTCTTGCTCTCATATTCGGCTAGTGCATGGATAGGCCACGTGGACGTTATTGACTACAGGGATATAATACGTTTCCAAAATTTTACAGTAAAATGAGGCGAATAAGGGCGTTATGAATGCCTAGTATAGGAAAATCTCAGTTTTTTGGACAGTAAAGACAATCTAAAAAACGTTCATAGCCTGTGCGTTTGATTAGGACAGAATGCATCGACTTCTCACCCTGATGTTGCACTTTACAGCTGGAAAACAACATTTCAAACAGCTTTTGAGAATGCACTTGAAGTTTTAAACTGCCGGGAGTTGTCCTTTTTGCTTTGTCCTCACCCATTGAGCGATTATCCGGACATCCAGTGTCCATTAGCAATCCAGGTACTTTTAAGCATAGGCTATACATGTAGATATTGCTGCTGAGACCTACGCAGGTGAGAACTGTAACTCTGAAGAGGGACGCTGCCGTTTTATTTATCGTTATCTCAACGAAACTAGCAAATTGCCGCTATGTCAGATCATCGTAGGCCTATACGGAAGTAATAGCCTAACAGAAAAATTAACACACATTGAGTAACTGTCGCGTAAGCTGAAGTTCCATGCCATTTTTGTTAAATTTAATAATTTGGAATGCTTTCAGAACTCGCACGATTTTGGTTATTGAAATGGATTACGTTCTCGACGAAAACATTCGGTCAGAAATATCGTACAGGCATATTTAGGACCTGGATGCGAACTTGGTTGAATACTTTCTTAGTTCTTATCATGAATGATGAAAACAATTGGATATAAAGACATTCAAAGTAGTCGGAAAATCAGCTATAGCTTAACTCTTCTAGAACTTCCTATTGACATGAGACTACGAAAGCAGAATCTAATGAATCTTCATTGATCGATAAATGGAATGCGCTGATTAAAGATTATCCAAGCTAACTGCAAGAAAATGTGCAATTAACATTCTTTTGAATTCGGAATGTCCATCCATAGGAACTGTCAGCTGTCGACGGAATTCCTTGTTTGGCTCCACCTATGTGTGTGTGTGTGCCTGCCAATGGCAACTCTTCCAGCCTACTGTACATTGTTTACTAAGGTTCCACGACAATTGGTCTACCGACAACTCGTCTACCGACAACTCGTCTACGGACAATTGGTCTAACGACAACTGGTCTACAGACGACTCGTATTGATGAAATGGAAGCTGGATTTATGAAAAAGATATTTTATAGCTTAAATGGAAGCTGGATTGATGATTTTCATTCATGTATTTCAACATGCACTCCAACTTCTACGTCATATCTAAAATTACCTTCATCCAGCTATTATTGCTCGCCCGTTACTTTCGTCAATCCAGCTTCTTTTTCAGATATGAAAATACCCTCATCCAGGTTCCATTACTCAATCGTTTTTCATAAATCCAGCTTCTATTTTAGATCTAGAAATACCTTCATCCAACTTTTAGTTCTCATGCGTTTTTTCCCGTCAATCCAGCTTCTATTTCACATGTAAAAGAGCCATTATCCAGATTCCATTTCATAAGCTTTTTTTCAGCCAGCTTATATTTCTCAAGCGCTGGATCAGTTGTCTGTAGACCAGTTATCTGTAGACGATTTGTCCGGAGATCACTTGTCGGTAGACGAGTTGTCGGTAGACGAGTTGTGACGTTTGCCAACTTGTGTAATATTTTGTTCTTCATGACACTTACATGTAACATCAAACAGGCCAGCGCAGAGAGCGCCTCAGAGTAGGTTTCTTGTTTGTATGTGCACTTGTTTTAGCGCCCCTTCAAGCTCTCTCTACTCAGAGGCGCTCCCGATGCAGAGCGGACACTGCATCGGAGTTTCACGCCGAAGCGCTGAGCAATTGTGAGTGAAGGACTTGCCCAAGGTCCTTACGCGGCCAGGTGGATTCGAACCTCGGACCTTCCGGTTCCAAGGCAACGACGCCACCACTAGACCACCGCGCCCCATGAGGCGCTATATAAATTATCGGAATGAATGTAATGAATTATAGCCTACGGTACTGGATCAGAAGGAAAATAGAAATCGATTAGTCTAAATAAAATCAGAACAGGGACAAAGCTGCGACTGATGAGGGTCATGGTGTGGCCAGTAGCGACATATGGAATTATGGATGCGAAGAGTGGACGGTAAAGAAAGATCAAGAGAAGCGCATGCAGGCTTTTTGAGAACAAATTTCATCAGAAAACTATTGCGTAGGCCTATATATCTCATGGACAGAAATGAAGACAACAGAACACACGTGTACAGACTCGCATGGACAACAAGCGAGTTACTGGGTCACACTAAATCCCGCAAGTAACGTTACTTTGGGCATGCAATGAGACAAGAACGGGACAGCATGCATAATAGAGAGCAGCGTGATGACGGGCTTGGTAAAGGGAAACACAGGCCGATGCCGACCAAGAATCTGTTGGATGGACAATATCGAGGCATGGACTAGGTTTTCAGGGATCAATCTGCTTCGCGCCGCACGAGACAGACGGCAATGGGCAGCGCGGATTCATTCAGGCAGTCAACCGTCGCGAAGCGACGATGACGGATTGACATGACATGACAGTCTAAATGATTAAGCTGTGTTAGTGAAAACGACACGACGATATTTAATGACAATACTTTATTTTATTTTAATCATAATTATTATATTGTTTGTGTGCGGTTAAGAATTGTTATAATTTTTAATTAAGTTGATTGACCTGAAACATGTTTTAAAAAATGAAGCAAGGAAACTGAGTTGCCTGTCAGAAGGTGCGATAGAGAAGGGAGGAGGTGCCAGGGTATGGCAATGGGGGGGGGGCTGAAGAGAGGAGCATGGCTGGGGTGAGAAGGCTGATTGACAGATGGAGGTCGAAGGAATGGGGAAGAGAGAAAGAGCAAAGGGTTGTTCGCCAGAAGCAGCTCGCCGAGAACATTGGAACAGAGTTGGAGGGAGTTAGCAGCTCGCCACGAAGTTTGAGAAGAGGCGAAACAAAGCCTAAATTCGGGGAAAAATTTCGTCGTTGTTGTATATATTATGTTGAATGTACAATGTACATAATAATTAATCATACGGGGAAACATCAAAGAAGTCTCAATGTCTCCGTAAGATTAACATCAGCCACGTTCTAAGCTGCAACTAAAGTTCCCGGAAGAGTTACCCTGCTGCCCAATTAGCACCGCTGCCACTAAGTACTTCATCACTGGTACAGTTCTCTTGAAGTGTACAAGAGAGACACGTCATTCAGTACAAGCTGACAATAAGAAGCTGTAGCTTTCAAACATCAAGCCAATTATAGGCTATAGTTCCCAGAGGGCCTAGACGAAAATGCATGAGAAGACACAAAAGCGCTGATCGCATTCTAACTTCAGTTTTGTGATCCACGAGGCGCGGTTTCCGACTAAGAAAAGTAAACGTTCTGCAATACCGTGTGTTTAGGTATATATGTATATATATATATATATATATGTTAGTATGCTTTTCAGGCTCTGGGCCGATGAGCATGCTTCAAAGCGTTTTGCAGAGGGTGAGGGTTCCGCAAGAAAATTATATCGCCGTTGTCCTTAGACAATGAGTTGTCTCAAGAAATGAGTAGGCCTATGGTTTTGTCAAAAGCAACTGCCTAAGGAAATAAGATTCCTTCCATCGTCCCTGTCCCTCTTTCAAGCAGTTCCGTCTGTTCGTTCGAATGTCTGCATACGCCACACAGTAGGCCTACCCTACACAGTCTAAACAATCGTTGAAACCATCGTTCGGAAATCAACGAAAAAGTCGTTAAAGAAATATAAAGAGTCCGGTTATGCTGACACGAGTCGAGTATAAAATTATTTGTGGTTGTGTGGATAATACGCGTGTTGCCAGCTAGTAAAGACGACGTGTCCCTCTGTAGGACAAGAAATTTGTTTGGATACCGCGAACGATAGAATTGGCAGATATAAACTTCATGTCCCTCCAATCAGCTCTATCCTCTGAGAGCATAAAGATTTTTAGTCTAAAGATGGTGAGGTTTTCTATCGAAACCTCGCACACAAAACCGCGCACACAAAACCGCGCACACAAAACCGCGCACACAAAACCGCGCGCACAAAACCGCGCATCACAAAACCGCGCACGATCATTACCGTGCACGATCATTACCGCGCACGATCATATCCGTATTTCAAGTATTTCAACATGCATCCAGCTTCTATGTCAGATCTAAAAAAAAAAGTTGGATTGACGAAAATAACGAACGCGAAATAGAAGTTGGATGAAGGTATTGTTAGATCTGACATAGAAGCTGGATGCATGTTGAAATACTTGAATGCGGTTATGATCGTGCGCGGTAATGATCGTGCGCGGTAATGATTGTGCGCGGTTTTGTGATGCGCGGTTTTGAGCGCGGTTTTGACCGGATAGGCCTACCAGATGGTGATTGCAGTGACGCACGTAGGACGGATGCCACGAGTAGCCCTATTCAGATGGCACACCCCTAAGGACGCTCGATCGATATCAACGATGTTTTGCTTAGGCCCTATAGACAAATGTCATGGGCCTACGCACGAAGAACAGCAATAACTTCGCCAGTAAACCGTTCGTTATAGTAAACCACTTGCTTCGCGTGTTCGCCCATTCGCGAAGTGAGTTTTACCTTAGCAGGTTTTTGAAATCCGTAGTCTGCAACCGATAGGCCTACATTGTTGAACAGGAACGGTAATAGGCTATCGTCTTATCGCATCTATGGGGATATAGCTTACGGTGCTTACCGCCATAGTAGGCCTAGTTTGCATTCCGCACCGATAATAATAATTAGGGCCTATTGATGCCGATTTGACTGGACAAATTGAGTGGCCATCGGAATGCGATTTAGCCTATTTGTTGCAACAGATAACTTGAACTGAACCGCATAACAATTATATCTCTCTTCACATTCGCTTTCTTCAATAGAACCACTCTTCGTTACGGTGGATCCTACTTCTTTCCATTAGCCAGCCTCAAAATATCAAGTCAAAATCTTCTCCTCGCGATCTTGTCCTGTTTAGGCCCATTCCTTCATGGCAATTCTCAAGAGCGAGTCTCGACACTGCGTGTGACCATTCACTTCCTCTGAAAAACGTCTGACTTGCATAATAGGAATACTTCACATGAATGAAAACTATTATTTGTACAATTGTTCTTCTTCGATCTTCAAAGCGCTTGTTTCACTGAAAATTATTTTTATAGGCCTGTCATGAAACAGTTTTATCAACTCTGCCGCATCCCATGTCCTAGTGCTTCCGAATCCTTTATTTGTCTCCGGAACCCTGTAGGCTATGGACAGTAGTGCAATTATAATTATATTCATTGAAAGCTTAAGCTACTTTTTTATCGGCACTGAAAAATCGCGTAATTTTGTTAGGACGCAATTGCAGTGTGGCAACTCAAAAGAAAATTCTTATTTATTGAAGTCTTTGGGTTTATGGAACTCTTATCATTGCTGAAATAGACGAACAGTTTGTTAAGATGACACCTTCAAATGCTGCCATTGTAATGTGAAAATTCAAAAGCTTTATGGAGGAGAAGAGCACACCCTCCCCAAACCCGTGCCCTCACCGATCAATCTTGGTTTTTCAGACGCTCGTCTGTCCGCACTCCTCCGTACCCAGAACCTGGTTCCCCTCCCTCCGGGAGACTAGATTAAATATTTTCAAAACTGACTTGGAAGGCTAATCCAATTGTCGTATGTTAAATTGTTTATTACGTATTTTGATATTTAAGAGTAAATATACAACCCCCGAATTACAGTCTGGACTACTTATGTTTAGCTGCAGATACACTCATTCTACTGCAACACAGTGCACTTGTTTGAAGTTAATGACTTTTCATTGCTTTTTAACTTCTTTGTATGACTTTTGTATAAACGCACACACATCACATGATAATGTTTCAGATGAAGCCAATCTTGATACTCGTGTTCTGCCCCCTGCTGGTCGCAATTGGTAAGTCAGTGAACTATATCACGTGAATGATTTGTGTATATGCTTGTATGTATGTATGTATGTATGTATGTATGTATGACTGTATGTATGTATGTATGTATGTATGTATGTATGTATGTATGTATGTATGTATGTATGTATGTATGTATGTATGTATGTATGTATGTATGTATGTATGTATGTATGTATGTATGTATGTATGTATGTATGTATGTATGTATGTATGTATGTATGTATGTATGTATGTATGTATGTATGTATGTATGTATGTATGTATGTATGCATGCATGCATGCATGCATGCATGCATGCATGCATGCATGCATGCATGCATGCATGTATGTATGTATGTATGTATGTATGTATGTATGTATGTATGTATGTATGTATGTATGTATGTATGTATGTATGTATGTATGTATGTATGTATGTATGTATGTATGTATGTATGTATGTATGTATGTATGTTCACTGCTCAGCATCTGCAGCTGCCGCTGCGATTCGATAAATTTGCATGGCCATTGAACACTGGAGGCCTGGATGTCCTCTAACCGTTTGCGACTGAACCATACCAAGACGTAATAATTATATCTAGCTTGGGACACGTCAACAACTAGCAAAAATAGACATGAGAGCCTTAGCATTAGAGTTTTCTCTTATTACTTTCTCACCTGTTGTGCGGAACCTTGTTATTATTTTGGACCCATAGCTAGCTGTCACTCTGCATTATAAACCTGCTATGCGAAGCTGTTACTACCAGTTGCGTCTGCTTAAGGTTATCCTAAAGTCCAAGCGTACTAACACGCATTGTGTAGTTGTAGGCCCTATTCATGGGCGCCCGCAGAAATTTTTCAGCGGGGGGATGGTGGGGCAAATATTTTCGATGACCAGAGTAACTGTAAATGTTTTAGTAGCAAGGGCTTGAAAAATGCAAAGCTGGAAATTAAGAGCACGAGTATTTTCATTGAGGTTTCTTAATGCAAATTTTTCAGTTTTATTTTGTGTATAGGCCTAAGGTTTAATATGAATAGTTTCGTTAGTGCGAAGAAATTTGCTAAAAATAAAAAGTAGATGTGAAAAGTGGGTTCATGAAGCGGCGGTGTAATATTTTAAGTTCATTGAATGAATGAATAATTTATAAACCTCTAAAGCGCCACTCGAAAGCCGATAGCAAAGCTCCAGATTATTCACAAGTTTGTTTGTTTGTTTGTATGTGCACTTGTTATAGCGCCCCTTCAAGCTCTAACTGCTCAGAGGCGCTCCCGAATGCAGAGCGGACACTGCATCGGAGTTTCACGCCGAAGCGCTGAGCAATTGTGAGTGAAGGACTTGCCCAAGGTCCTTACGGGGGGGGGGGGGGCGCCAAGTCATCATCTCCATGCCACTATGTGCGGGCGCCCATGGCCCTATTATTTAGGCCTATTATTTAGCGTTTGCATTTCATGCTACGCCAGCGTACAGTAGAGTCTGTTGTAGACTAATATTATAAAATAATAAGCAAACAGTTGCCGTAGGCTATATATTTTATGTAGCGGCTAGAGTAATTGAAATAGAATACGATCTCAATGGGCGAGACGGCAGAAAATCAGTTTCAATGGGAAAGTTATATAATTGTATTTCTAGAGGCAACAGTTTCATGGACGAGAACTAGGGCAGTCCCTAAATCACGAATTCACTGCAAAAATTGCGCCGACGACCAAAAACAGCGCGGAACCATTAAATTAATTTAAGAATTTCTGTTTTGGGGAGTGAATGACGACGCTGACAAGGGAAGACTCATTCATAAATACTCGTTTATGGAACCATTTTTAACGTGTTTTTACACAAAAGTGCTGAAAATGTGAAAAATCACGGAGAATCACAGTGCCGTGAATTGTTGGATTTTTTCAAAAGTATGCCGTGAGTTTTTCACTTTTTGGCCGTGATTTAGGAACTGCCCTAACGAGAACCAAGTACCTCCTGGACCATTTTCGGCCTGGAGCCAAACGGTTCCTGCACCAGCTAATATTTTTTTCAACGTCAATAGCGAAACGCATCTTCTGTCATTCTATGCAGGCGAGCCGGATCTCCCGATCCCGTGCGAACTGACATCCGTTTCTATGCAGGCAATGTTGGTAAGCTTGAAAATCGACTGCCAACTAATCGAAAACTTCAACATATTGATATGCAATGGTGTGTGCGCAAATCGGCTCGTCTCAAATCTCTATTTCGACCGCCGGACCGTTGGTCGTCCAGATTGGTGTTACTGCTGCAGCGGATCAGGAGACCTTAAGACGGTCATGGTTAAGTGCCATGAAGCGGGAAAAAGTGACATTACTGAACACAGCATCACGTATACGTCATACAACTACTGCCAATGCAAAGTCTGCGAAAGTGAGATTGTTCAAGCAAGTATGTATTTGATCATAACAATTATACTAATGCTTATGTATATATTTGCAAATAATAATACTAATTTTTATTTATTTACTGAGAATTTTATATAGCGCTCCTTCAAGGTTACTACTCAGGAGCGCTCCGAGTCCAACTCCGGTTGAATAAGACAGTCCTGAGAAGAGAAAGAAATGAAGTAGTAGAAAGGCCAATAGGTATTTGACGAAGGATAACAGGGAGCTCATTCCAGATCGCAGCCAGAGATCCGGCTCGCCTGCATAGAATGACAGAGGATGCGTTTCGCTATTGACGTTGAAAAAAATATTAGCTGGTGCAGGAACCGTTTGGCTCCTCAAAGCAGCGCCGAACCAAGACTAATAGTAGTATGCGGTAGTAGTATGCGGTACTTTACTAACTTTAGTGGTGGGTTAGGTGCCTTAGAGCCGTAGGGTTCCAGGTTCGAATCCACCTCAAAGCTCAAGCCACCGCGTAGGGACCTTGAGCAAATTCTTCACTCGTAAATAATAATAATAATAATAATAATAATAATAATAATAATCATAATAATAATAATAATAATAATAATAATAATAACATCGGGCGCAGCTGGAGCGGCGGCTGAGCTGGCTGCCACCAGAAAGAATGCGAAGTACAGTGAACTATCCAAAACCTACTTATTTGTGCCGCTGGCCTTCGAGACCCTTGGTCCAATCAACGAAAGCGGTCTTGTTTTCCTCAAAGATTTAGGAAGGCGTATTTCCGAATTTTCAAGGGAGTCTAGAGAAACTTGCTTTCTCTTCCAGCGTTTGTCGATTTCAATCCAGCGCTTTAATGCCGTGGCCTTCCGAGGCTCTTTCTGTTCAAACCCTGAAGACGAGGCCTGACTAATTCCGGACCCATCTGTTAAATGAAATGTTATAATAATAATCTTAAAAAGTA
The DNA here is from genome assembly GCA_945859605.1 of Lumbricus rubellus. Lineage (NCBI taxonomy): Eukaryota > Metazoa > Annelida > Clitellata > Crassiclitellata > Lumbricidae > Lumbricus > Lumbricus rubellus. The sequence goes on along the minus strand of OX243816.1, from coordinate 42,098,359 downwards.
ATAAACAATAATAATAATAATAATAATAATAATAAGAAGAAGAAGAAGAAGAAGAAGAAGTGGCGGCTACCAGGAAGGTCGATAAGTACAATCATCTTATGGCCACCTATCTCTTTGTTCCACTGGCTTTCGAGACCATGGGCCCAATCAACATCGATGGATTGAAGCTTCTGAAGGTTTTGGGGCGTCTCCTGACTCAACTCACTGGAGACCCCAAAGAGTCAAGCTATCTGTTCCAACGGATTTCAGTTTGCATCCAACGATTCAACGCTGTTGCTTGCAGGGGCACAATCGAGAAGAAGCCACAGCTATCAGATTGACTGCTGATTCCATAGTCTTTATATACACTATTCGTTGCCTTATTTGCTTTTGTGAATTGTACTACTTCGGATAATTTCATAATAATAATAATAATAATAATAATAATAATAATAATAATAATAATAATAATAATAATAATAATAATAATAATAATAATAATAATAATAATAATAATAATAATAATAATAATAATAATAATAATAAAATAATATCGAAATTTTAAATAAAAAAATAATAATAATAATAATAATAATAAAAATAACAAAGGCAGTGGCCGTGGCATTCAGAGGCACTTTTGAGCACTACGTGGGAGACGAGAACCTATAACCTGATTTTATTATTTTACACTTTTACAGCCCGAGGGATCCTTACTACCTCGGGCGCTAATTTATAATAATAATAATAATAAAAATAATAATAATAGTCCCGTTGGCAATTGAGACTCTTGGCCCAATCAACAGCAGTGGTCTATGTTTCATCACTGAGTTGGGGCGCTGTCTAGCTCGTAAAACCGGTGACACGAGGGAAACCAGTTATCTTTTCCAGCGCATTGCCATTTTAATCCAACGTTTCAACGCCATTGCATTCCAAGGCACCTTTGCTTCGCCTGATCTTGACGAGTTCTAGCCGTTCCAGAATACAATTTTTTAAGTCTCCGGATAATTTTTTGAAATCCCGAGGGATCATTGATACCTCGGGTAAAAAAAATAAAAATAAAAAAAATAAAATAATAATAGTAGGCTAATAATAATAATAATAATGGCTCGCCATGGTACGCTGAACGACTTGATCTACCGCGCTCTAATCAAAGCTGGATACCCGGCGGCCAAGGAACCTCAGGGTCTGGTAAGATCGGACGGCAAGAGACCTGATGGAATCACCCGTTTTGGCGCCGCCGTTTTGGCGCCCATATAAAAATTGATCTCGGCAGCTTATTTTCGGTTCAGTTTACAAATACATCAGTACGAAGTGTAATATTTATTTTTCAAGTTTCATTCAGTGGTGTAATAATTAAACGTAACCTGTACCCTATACGGGGACCGAATGACTACAATAAACCTATGCCTAGCCCTAACCGACCCTCACGACGCCTAACCTGACTCTAACCGACCCTCACGACGCATGTCTTATACATATATTCTTAGCTATTTCGGGCATAACTTTTGAATGGTGTAGAATATTATTACAAAATTTACCTCAAAATGTGCGTAAATGAACCTCCTACGATTAACTACAATATCGTAATTTTTATACTCTAGAACGAGGGTGGAAAAAATTCCGGCGCCAAAACGTTCGGCGCCAAAACGGTCGCGCCAAAACGGCGGCGCCAAAACGTCCGGCGCCAAAACGGTGGCACCAAAACGTCCTGCTTCGACATTATTTTTTTTTTATATCTCCGGATATTGTTTTGTGTAATAAATGATTGTTTATAATAATAGTAGTAGTAGTAGTAGTAATAATAATAATAACAATAACAACAACAACAACAACAACAATAATAATAATAATAATAATATTAATAATAATAAAAATAATAATAATAAAAATAATAATAATAATAATAATAATAATAATAATAATAATAATAATAATAATAATAATAATAATAATAATAATAATAATAATAAGACAATGTTCCAGCGGATCTCGGTGGCTCTACAACGAGGGAATGCCATCTGCCTCTCCGGAACATTGCCACCGCTCCCCGAGCTGTGAATGCGATGACGCATCCTTCTTGACACTCATCAGCCACTTGATATACTGTATAATAATAATAATAATAATAATAATAATAATAATAATAATTGTGATTTTATATTACGCGGTAGATAAGTCCCTGAGGGATCCTGTATACCTCGGGGCGAAAAAATATAAATAAATAAATAATAATAATAATAATAATAATAATAATGAAAACAGTGGGTGGGCTGATATAGTTGTTCAAGTAGTATTAAGAGTAGTAGAAAAAGTATAATAGTAGTAGTGGTGGTGGAGGTGGTGGTTGTGGTCGTTGTGGTGGTGGTGATAGTGCTGGTAGCAGCAGCAGGCGAAATGAGTGAGAACATTATTTCAATAATGGCGCATACCCTATGGGCCACGATGTAAGTCTTGAACTTTAGATAGTGCAAAACGTTCTTTCTGTTTTCCAGCTTAGTTCTTCCGATGAACGGAACTGCGAGTCAGAATCCTCTTCATTTCATCGATTCGCAACTTGAATTATTATAGGCTAAACGTACTTTTCAACTTAACCAAACCGTCTTCGTTCGCAAGAACTGCCATGCAGCGTCGAATCCAACAATGAGCAACTTTCAGAGATTATAAAAAGCGGATTAGCTTTTCATATTAATATATATTATATATTTAAACTTAAATTAAATTTTTATGCACTAGCTGGGATACCCGGCGTGTCCCGGGAATTTTAGGATTCGCCCCGATCCCGGCCAATCCCACTACTTCCCCAACCTCACTTCGTCCCATTCGCTCTCTTCCTCCGTTCCGCCGTTCCTCCGTTCCTCCACCCCTCCATCCCACCGTCCATCCGTCCGTCCCTCCATCCGTGTCCGTCCCTCCCTCCCTCCGTCTCTCTCTCTCTCTCTCGCTGGAGCTAATAGCTGAACAAAATGTGGAAATGCAAGTGAAACATACAGTCATACATGCCCAATCTGCAAAAATGCTGTGTAAAAAGCACAGAGTGTAGCCTACATGCCAGTGACACAGAAACACACAATGCGCAAAAATTTCGGTTTTTGCCCCCTCCCACCATGGTACCATGGTCGGAGAGATTCACCCCCACCCCCACGTAGTGTCTCAAACCGAGATCGACACAGTAGTGAAGGTTTCAAGTGAAAAGCTCAAAAGCTGTGGAAATGCATCCCGGTCAAACAGACACATACAGTTTCCTCTTTTTTAGGCTATATAGATTTCAATGATTTTTCTGTTCGTTGTTTGCTGTGCTGTGTCTGAGATTCGAGTCTAGAGGACAACAATTATGAAGTCTTTCGAATTAATAGCAGTTAGTAATTATTTGTAGGCCAAACTTAGTCTACAAATTTCTTAAGCGCTTCTGGTAACCTATAAGCGCACGGAGGGCGTCAAGGTATTCACGAGCGTTGTGTTGTGTCAGACGGATTGTCCAAAGTTGAAGTCCAAGTCCTATTGCCTCTGCGTGATAAATAAAGGTCGCTTACTGTCTTTGGTCCGGGTACGTCCATTGCGTCTGGATTTATCAGATTATTTTCAGTCTCAACTTACTTACTTTCTTGCGAATCTCATACTGAAGCTGTCTTACCATCTATAGATTCTATACCATCTAAGCTCCAAACAGGCGTCCTCCAATCGCTTACATTTCTTTCAAATTGCCAATCTTTGAACAACATCCGTAAACCTCTCTAAGGCGTGATTAACAAATGCCAGACACGTTTACGAGTCTAGTTGAGAGTGTCGACTTACGTTAGGGCATATACAGTGGCGTAACAATAGGGTAGACTGGGTAAGACAAAGTCTAGAGGCCCCCGAGTGCTCTGGGACCCCCGAGTGCTCTGGGGACCCCGAGTTTGCAAGACTCCAAAAAATATGGTAAATAAATATTGTAGTTGTAGACTAAGTAGACGATACCGTGTCAGACTCTCAGTACGGTTACCCGAGACCACGTCAAGTTCCGTCAACCCGACACGACGCGACGAGTCGGAGACACCCAGCTCCAGCAGAGCACAGCACTAATGTTTAATTAGTGATAACTTCCGGTCCCGGAAATGACGTCATTGCATTTGCATGGTGTTGACAGTTTGGCGCTGATCAGTATTGAAAACGAAGCAGCCAGGCAGCTTGATCTGGACACACTTGTGGACAAATTTGCAAACATTAAGGCAAGGAAAAAGAGTTGTGAGTTTTGACTGAATGACTTCACACTATAGCAAAGGACTTCAATCACACCTCACATAGGCCGTTAAGGCCAGCCTACTTAACTTCAGTCGCAAATGTCATAATTGGCATTTCAACCTTGTTAGGAACTTACAGTTTACTGTAATTTGTACTTGTATCTTGTTCATATACGGTTTACATCAGCATTTCAGTAAATTAATAAGTAATAATACATTTAAATAAGTACCGTAGGGAGAGGACCCACCTTCATATTTTGTCTAGGGGCCTCCGAGTCCCTAGTGACGCCACTGGGCATATATTGACGAGTTTGCAATCTAATAAAACGTTGGAGTGAAAAGCTGTATAAACAAAGTTTGGTCAGATAGACGAAGTTACACAAAATTGCATTGCAATTGCTACATTCACACTAATATAGTATACGAAAGTTTACGACACAGCGAGCGACCGTTTTAAAAAGCACATTGAAAAAGTATGCAAACTGAGTATGCAGCGGACAAATTCACTTGACGAATACCTTAAGACAAAAAAGTCAGTGGATTGGTAGGCCTACTGTGTAGCAACCTCCCTTTTGACCTGCGTAGCCTTTAACCGACTTTGGATGTCACACACAAATACTGGTGAGGCGCTATTTAACTGTTCTTAATGAGTGAATGAATATTATAGTTTAGTTGAGCACAACACAAATATTCATGAATCATCCGCCATAAATTGGCTACATAGCCTACGTCGGTCTCCACATCGTTAGAGATAGTTGGCAAACATTCGTAAAACTTGATTATTAATGTTAAAAACTACACACCTTTTAACGACATAATTATTCAAATGAATGGGACAAAAAGCAACTACTGTAATTTCCGAAAAATACCAGTTTTAGTATGTTTATTATTGGGTAGAAATGAGACTAACGACTCTGCGGCTTCCACGGTGTAATTTGCTGTCAAGTTCAGATCGTCTTGTCAGTTGCTTGGGTTCAGGAATGTCTAAAGTCTAAACCAAAGATTAGTTCCCTTTCAGCTGTTTTAGTTTCTCCTGTTATTATATCTAGCAGATTTCAAGATGGGGTCTCCAATCGTTTATTGTCTTGAGTTCAATTTCACTTGAAGTGACCTTCAAATGACCTTCCGGCATTATTGTCATGGCATTATTGTCGTGGCATAATTGTCGTGGCATAATTGTCATGGCGCTACATAAATCATTTACAAAAGTTGGATTCAACACAAGCAAAAGTTCAAACAGTTCAAGTCAGGTTAGTATATGCATTGAAATTAGGATAGTTCTTTTGCACTGAAACATCCTGCGAGAAAGTTTTAGCGAAACAATCGTCAAGACGTGTGACACTCCGCACTGCTCTTCATTTTCACCACGAATACTGTTACAGTACAGTCCTGAAATAACATAATAGAATAATTTACTGCTCACCAAGGCGAACAAGGTGGAAACATTTTCAAGTAACACCTACATTAGAATTGGGTTTTTTTTTAAATCGATAGGCCTGCACGCCATTAACGCTAGGTTAATCGGTAACCTATTCCCGCGAGCAATTAGGTAAGTAAGTAAGTAGATATATTCTATATTATGACCAACTGCTCAAGCTGCACTTACGCTTAGGCCTACGTGACCTTGAAATGAGATAGAGCATCCTTGTGAAAAAGTTTTCCTCGCTAGGGTCTCCGACGTAGGGACAATTCGATCTTGCAGCCGTGGCCTCGTGGAGGGGCTGTGGTCCAGAGGTGGCAGGATTGGGCTCAACACATGACCCTGATCCAGCAGGACGGCAGTAAAGAGGTCCATCCCGTACGTCGCTCTACATAATAATATTATTGTTCGAAGGCAGGGTGGTCCTCAGGCAGATAGAGCAGTCGGATTAAAACAGTTCGCCAAGAACTGTCGTCTACCAAATTCCTGCTGCCCAGTATACATGTAGCCTATGTCCACAGTAGGCCTACCGGGACGCCTAAAATGATGATCAAGTGCTATGGTCATTCTTACCACTTAAAGCAGACTTCTTTTTGGTCGTGCTGGATTCGGGAGCACCTCTGAGTAGTTTCCTAGAAGAGGTGCTATATAAACACCTGAATTAAATAATTAAAATCAATGAAACAGCTGCCAGTGTGCAAGATCTTAGTTTAGTACCTGAACTGTACAGAGCCAGAACAATTGCTACTCACCTCCTGTTCTATCTCTGGTAGTGATTCTACTCATGGAAGGTTCTTGGTCTTCCTTGCCGGTCGAGACTGTTCATCCTTGCATCCTGCAGGTCCTGTGACCGATTTCCTCCATGTGCTGGTTGAGAGGAGTAGCGGTAAGAAGGCTGCGACGAGACCGAAGGATTAACGTATGGAAGGTCAGTGGCTGACTGCATTCGAAAGTTGCTGGTGATGCGAACCAGAGGAGGTTTCGCAGGGACGCCAACCGAACTCCTTTCGGCTGCTATGGGGTGGTTCGTTCGGGGTTTTGAACTCTGGGCTTCTGCTGTCATGGTGCTCGTACGGGATTTCGGACTTTGGGCTTCGGATGTTGCGCTATTTGGTCGGGATTTGGACGTCGATGCTTTAAAGCTGGACGTCTCTTGAGAGCGATGGTCGCTTCCATGACTGACCTTGAATCTCTGAACGTCTTCGGCTTCGAAGAAGATATCGTCTTCCTCTTTTGCGATTGGTGGAAGAGGATGCCTTCTCATTGTTCGGTCTTCACGCTGATGTCGATCGTAGTCGAATGATGTTGATGTTGTTTTCATCAAACGTTTTCCCTCAGGATCGAAATACGACGGTGGTTGTCTGGGCAGTGAGGAAGTGGAAATATCCGAGAATGTATCCTCGACTGCGTGTGAAGGGTATTGCTTAGCTTTCGATCTTTCCAGGTCTATGTGAAACCGTATTTGACCACGATCTGCTTGAAGATTACTTCCATCCGAGGTGCAAAGAGGTCTGTCGGAGTTGAAACCGTCATCTGCTACAGTAGGAGGTCTGCTGTACTTAACAGCTGAGACGACAGGCTTGACCTTCGTTTGTGACGCGCTGTCCTCGTGCAGTTCAACGTGCCACTGCCGCAGGCGATCCTTCACCTGCTCGAAAGGAATGTCTTTCTTAGACGTCTTTCTGTGTCTAGTTTTAGACGTCGACTTTTCAGCTGCTGAATTTAACGATTGATCCGTTGGCAACTGTTGTTTTTGGATTGGTTTTGAAGGCCTTGTAGCGCCTTGATCGCCGCTGTCCTCATTACCAGCTGAGTGTGTATCTCTGGGCTCAACGCTGACTCTGTGTGATTGTTTCTCTAGTTTTTTCAGTTGATGCTCAGCGCTTACATTGTGAGATTGTTTCTCTAGCCTTTTCGACTGATGCTCAGCGCTAACAGTGTGCGATTGTTTCTGTAGCTCCTTCGGCTGTTGCTCAGCGCTTACACTGTGAGATTCCTTCTCTAGCCTTTTCGACTGATGCTCAGCGCTAACAGTGTGCGATTGTTTCTGTAGCTCCTTCGGCTGTTGCTCAGCGCTTACACTGTGAGATTCCTTCTCTAGCCTTTTCGACTGATGCTCAGCGCTAACAGAGTGCGATTGTTTCTGTAGCTCCTTCGGCTGTTGCTCAGCGCTTACACTGTGAGATTGTTTATCTAGCTCTTTCTGCTGATGCTCAACGCTTACACTGTGTGATTGTTTCTCTGACCTTTTCGGTTGCTCAGAGCCAACATTTTGTAACTGTTTCTCTAGCTTTTTCTGCTGATGCCTTGAGTTTCCCTCATCACGTGTGATCTCGGGAAAACTGAAGTAAAAACTAAACTGATCCGCACTTGTAGGTTCTTTCGTATTCGTTGCAGAAAATGGATCATTTATTCTGTTTTCAGCAGACTTGAGTAGAAAACGACCTTTAGCGTTCTTCGTCTCCTGTGCTTCGTCAATTTGCTCGTGTTCTGTCGTTTGGCTGATACGTTTTTCAGCTGTGGACTCTACTTTCTCGTCGATTGTAGGCTGCGCTGCAGGTCGTGTATCGTTGATCTTAGACGAAGCTGGAAAGACTCGGGTTGTTGATGACTCCATTGCAAAGAGATCGACATCCCGGTCACTTGATCGCTTCTGCTCTTTCTTTTCTTCAGTCTCCTTCACAGGTCTAGTGCGCGGTTTAGTGGAAGAACGCAGTAGCGATTCTGAAGGTGGTTTAGTCACGTCGTCTAAAGGGTCGTGAGCTTTAACAGCAGACTTGAGCAGGAAACGTCCTTTACTTTCTACTGCGTCATCTCCTCCTTCGAAGCTGGTCTTCACGGGAGAAGATTTGACGGGTTTTGCTGCTGTTCGAGGAGGTGGATGTTTCGAGGAGTAGATCGCACGGGATTTGCTTTCGTGCGATTCTGTCAATTTCTCTTTGTCATTCGTTTTTTTCTGAATGAGAGTGTCGAGTCTTTTGTCAGACGGTGGGGCAGCTTGAAAGTGTTTTGCTGAAGGTTGGTTGTCCGTGAGTCTAGGGCGTTGATTGGAGGAACTGCTCGTGGATGAAGACTCGTTGAATGAACGCAACACACTTTGAAAGTCTATGCTTTCATCTACGCGCTCTACATCGTCCATGCTATCCTTCTTAGTCTGGTTCTGAAACTGCGAAGAGCCAACCGTAGTTTCTTGATTTAAATCATCACCTTGAATATGTCTTTCCTCCGGTAAAACATTTCTGTCTTTTACGATTGCCGAAGACTCGCCTAAGTCCGACGACTTCTTCGTTATCTGATGGACGCTGGACTTGGATTCAGCTGCTTGCGTCGGCTGTTTCGTTTCATCCTTCTTCAGAGAAGAAAGACTTCTGGCTGAAAGCGATAGAGGTGCTTGATACCCTGAATCATCTTCAACTTCTTCGAGTTTGATGGAAGTTTCCGCTTTTGATGTTTTCTGATATTCTTCTTCAACTTGCCCTTCCGGGGCTAAACCTTGGTTACTTCTGGGTCTTTGATGATCCTCTTGTTCAGCGTATTCTTTCTTTACGTAATGCTGGTTAGTTTTTGATGTCTGATAGCATTCTTGTTCATTGTCTTCGTCTTCCTCTTCTTTAGTTGAAAACTGATCAATTTTAATTCTTCTCTCGTTATCTTCTTGTTGAACATCTGCTTCTTTTGCATAATTGACAACTCCTTTAGTTGTCTGATCATAGTTTTCTTTGATATTTTGCTCTTTCAGATGTTGGGTATTTCGTCTTTGGTCGTCTTCTTCTTCTTCTTCCTCTTCTCTTTGTCTTTCTTCTCTTCCTTTTTCTTCTACTTCAGCGTCTTCTTTCTCTTTTGAACAAGTTCTTTGATGTCGCTCATGTTCTTCTCTATCAATATCTTGTTTATGTTTCGAATACTGGCTTGGTTCATCATCTTCTTCTTCACTATTCTCTTGTTCTTGTAAGCCATGGTCTATTCCCTTTGTACCTCGATAGTGGTCTTCTTCTTCCTCTTCTTCTTCATCCTCCTCTTGCTCTTTCAAATGTTCTTCTCTATCAATATCTTGTTTCTGTTTCGAATACTGGCTTGGTTCATAATCTTCTTCTTCACTATTCTCTTGTTCTTGTAAGCCACGGTCTATTCCCTTTGTACCTCGATAGTGGTCTTCTTCTTCCTCTTCTTCTTCATCCTCCTCTTGCTCTTTCAAATGTTCTTCTCTATCAATATCTTGTTTCTGTTTCGAATACTGGCTTGGTTCATCATCTTCTTCTTCACTATTCTCTTGTTCTTGTAAGCCACGGTCTATTCCCTTTGTACCTCGATAGTGGTCTTCTTCTTCCTCTTCTTCTTCATCCTCCTCTTGCTCTTTCAAATGTTCTTCTCTATCAATATCTTGTTTCTGTTTCGAATACTGGCTTGGTTCATCATCTTCTTCTTCACTATTCTCTTGTTCTTGTAAGCCACGGTCTATTCCCTTTGTACCTAGATAGTGGTCTTCTTCTTCCTCTTCTTCTTCAGCATCCTCTTGCTCTTTCAAATGCCGACTAATTTGTGTTGGTCTATGAGTGTCTTCTTCATTTTCCGAACGGCTGTTTATCGCTATTGACCTCAGAGCTTGATTATTTTCTTCTTCATCATCATCTTCCTCTTCTTCTTCTTCATGCTGTTTTACTCCTTTTGTAGAGCTTTTCATTTTTATTAAATGCTGGCTCATTGTTTTTGATCGCTGCACATCTTCCTCATCGTCATCTTCTTCTTCTACTGTTGCTGCTTTTTCTTTTTTGTTCTCTTCTTCTGCATTGTCATCATCATCATCGTCTTCTTTTTCTCCTTCGTCCTCAGGATTTTCATTTCTTATCAAAAGTTGGTTAAATTCTCTTGATCGCGGCGCCTCTTCTTCACTATCTTCATCATCCTCCTCCTCTTCTTCTTTTCCTTCTCTGGAGCATTGCTTATTTCTTCTTGTCCCCAGCGTGTCTTCTTCTGCAACATTTTCATCTGGTAAATGCTGGTCAATTCGCAATTGTCTCTGATCTTTGTCTTTAGCATATTCTTCTTTTGTTGCATGTTGAGTAATTTTGATTAGTGCCTGATAATCTTCTTCAACGTCTTCTTCTTCGTTTGAATGTTGATTAGCTTTTATTAGTGACTGATAATCCCCTATGTCATCTTCTTCACTTGAATGTCGGCTAATTATTTTCGCCGCCTGATTATCCTCCTCTTCAACAACAGCTTCTTGTTGTGTCACACCTACAATAATTCTTTGCTCTACAGGCGCTGTATCATCATCTTCTTCCTCCTTGTCGTTGTCTTCCTCCTCCTCTTCTTCCTCTTTTTCTTTTTCTTCTTTTTCTTCTTCTTCACCATCGTCATTACCCTGCTCCTTTTCTACTTCTTCTGGACGTTTGTTGTTTCCGACTGATCTCTTACTTTTCTCCTGCACGTCTTCATTCCCTTTACTCCGCTGATTAACACTTTCGAGCTTCTGATAGTCGTCTTCAACATGCCGCGCCTCTGTGCGTCGTTGGTTAAGTTTTCTTAGTCTCAGATCTTCCTCCTTATCCTCCTCATCCTCATCATCATCATCATCAGCAGCAGCAGCATTCAGCGTATGTGTTACCTTTTGGTTAATATTTTGCGGTATGTGGTTTTCATCGTCCGTGTCTTCTTCCGTTTCAGAACTTTGGTTATTAATTCTTTGTGACGCCGGATGAGCTTCTCGTTCATCAGCCTCTGCCTCTGTGCAGCACTGATCTATCATTCTGGATCTCCCATCATCATCTCCGACATGCTCTTCCTTTGCTGAACGTCGATTGCTTATTTCTTGCATGTTTCCTTCTTTCTCGAGATGTCCCTGTTCAATTCGTCTTGGTATTTTATCTTGTTCGTCAACATCCTGATCGGTTATCAAGCTTTTATGAAATCGTCCTGATTTTTGATCAACTTCTACTTCCTGATCATCATAATCTTCTGCCATTTTTATATTTTTAACCTCTCTCGATATCTGAACTTCAGACTGGACATTATCACTCCTCGTCCAGTGCTGGGATGATCTCACTGCTTGGTTATCACCTTCCTCCTCTTCTTCCCCATCCTCTTCTTCTCCTCTGCCTCCTTTATGTTTATCTTCTTCTTTCTCTACTTCTTCTTTTTCTTCTTCAGAATTCTTCGGCTGATTGATAGGCTGCATAGTTCTTGATCTTCGTTCTTCACCATCATGTTGCTCTGTGAATGACTGCTTGACATTAGTTCCATGTCGCTGATCTGTTTCCACGACATCATGCAAATCTTCTTCCTCTGTCGAAGGTCTACTCATTTTTCGTTGTCTCTGGTCTGCTTCCTCAACGACGTACTCCTGCTCAGCGGACGACGGTTGGTGTTCTCTTTTCCGAGTTTGAATTTTCTGTCCAGTCTCCTCTTTCCGCAGAGGCGTCTTAGTCGTTGTCTGATTCTCTTCTCCGTGTACTTGATTTTCCGTATCAGAGTGCTTGCAAGTCGCTTCCCAGTTTAGACCTTGATTGTGTCCACTTATATCTTTCTGCACAGAGGTGTGGTAGAACTTGTCTGAACCTGTTTCTTTATTTATCTGGCGTTCTGCATGGTAAACGTCACGTTTGGTCTTTGCTGTCTCGCCAGTAAGATGATCTTCATTATCCGTTGTGGACTGGTACATTTTTCCAACACTTTGCTCTTCCTGCTTTCTGTCTTTCACAGCTGAATGTTGCACAATTGACTCATCAGACACAAGTTCCCTGGGTAAATTTTGTTCTTCCTTTGCAGGAGCGTGTAGAAGATTGCTAGAGACTCTAAGCTCCTGGTTGAGACTTGTAACCACTTCCGTCATCGGGTTTGTACCGATCACTGTCGACTCCTCCTTTACAACATCGCTTTCTTTCATTTTCTCGGCGGTCGCAAACGACGGACGACAATACGGTTTCGGTAGCAGAGCTGCCGAGAGTTTTTTGCCACTTCTCAAGCCAATCACAGGTGAGTTGTCACCTTGCTCAGTAGCTGAGTCATCGGTCTGTTCAGTTTTGCAAAAGGAAATGCAAGCCAGCGGTGAAGAGGAAGTAAGGGGTGACTCGTGTGTCGTGCTGTCAATGTCCGCTGTATAAATCGTTCTCTGGGAAATTTCTTTCGGTTTGTCGAGGGTTATATTTGGAGTATGACCTGATTGGGACACTGGCGATAAATCTGGGAAACACTCCGAGACGGATCCGTGTGCCACGGAAGGGGTCTCTTTACTGCTTGCTTGATAAGAGAATGGCGATAGAGTGCCTGGAAGAGCCGGAGGAGGAGGCTCCTGTGGAAGAGGTGGAGTAGGTGCTCGTGGAAGGGGTGAAGGGTGATCTCTTGGAAAGGGTGGAGGTGGTTGTTGCGGAAGAGGTGGAGTAGGTTCTCTTGGAAGGGATGGAGGGTGATCTCTTGGAAGAGTCGGAGGAAGCTGCTTCGGAAGAGGTGGAGTAGGTTCTCTTGGAAGGGATGGAGGGTGATCTCTTGGAAGAGTCGGAGGTGGTTGTTGCGGAAGAGGTGGAGGAACCGACTCCTCTTCACTAACATTGCTAATATCCGATACATCTCCAACGTTCTTCGGAATACTCGGTTTCTCTGTCTGTGGAATCTGGTTTGAGTTGTCATGGTCTTTGGAAATGGGTGGTTTTAGACTGTCATCCACATCACCGGTACTGTCACAGTCCGACCTCGATATGTTCTGCTCTTGATTTTTGGATGAATGAAGTACGCTGTCTTCATATTTTGATATATCATAGTCTTGATACCCGATAGGGTGGAACGCCAATGTGTCTTTATGTGCTTGTTCTGTAGTCATCCCAGAGGAAGAGCGTTTGCAAGTAGGTGGAGGAAAAGACTTCTTTAGAATCTGGTAGATACTTGAAGTAGGCTCGACCTTCTTGGACGTCTCGCTCGTTTCGATCCCAAGACTCTGGCTGGAAATTTCAGAGGCTTTAGCAGAAAGGGCATCCTCGAAGATTTGGTGGGCTGCGGGTGGAAGGATTGGCTTGCTGAGCACTGGAGGCGAAACTTTACCATGACTCTTGGATGCACTGTTATCCGCTGAAGTCTGTGTCTCTTCGTCTGGTAAAGACTTTCGAGCACTGAGTGGCTCCTTTGTTGAAGACGACAAAAGCGACTTCAACAGATATTGATATATACCAGAATTGTCTTCGCTCTTTGCCTTCTCCACCTCCGATTTATTTGCTTCTGTTGTGCCACAGTTGGCATCAGACGCCGCACTCACGCATCCATCAAGACCGACTGCCTTCGACACACCTTTGTGTGATTTAGCTGGAACGGGTGGAGGCTTCTTTTTCGGCTGCACCGCTCTGCCAATGGACTTCACTTCCTCACCCGTCCCTAGATTACCAACTGCAGCGCTTATTGGGCCTTTGATGTTTTCCTTGGATACCTCTTCATGGGATATGTGCTCCACGCCTTTGCTGCTTTCCTTCGAAACTTCTGCATGGGATAGATGCTCCACGCCTTTGCTGCTTGCCTTGGAAACTTCTTCATGGGATAGATGTTCTGCATTAGTTTTCCCGTCAACCGAATTGTCAACCTCCTTTCCTCGTGCCAACCGCTGGTCTTTCGAGTCATCAAGGTTTTCCAAACGTAAGCCACTTAAGACATTGAAGTTGACGTCAGTTGATAAGTCAGTGTTTTTATTTTCACGAGAAGTTTCTATGAGTTCTTGTTTCGTGGTCGCTCCTTTTGCTGAAGGCTTACAGTCCGTCTTCAGTTCGTCTTCAGTGGCATATTTGTGTGGAGTAGAGTCACTCGCTTTTGACATTTCCTTATTCAATGATACAACTGTCTTGTTGGCTTTATCTAAGTAAATATCCAGACTTGCACTATTGGTTTTGTCGGTTTCGGTCGAGAGATCTTCCGCATGCTCTGAAACGTCGGTAGTTCTATTCTTTGCTGAAGCTGCTCTGGGTTTAGATGAGGGCATTTCAGCCCTTACGCAGATGTCTACTGTTTGCTTGCCAAGTGGTGTCGTTCCAGGTTCCGATTTAAGGGGTCCTAAGTTTTCTGGTATGCTAGTCGTTTGGATTTTGTCAGTTGTTAGTGTAGTCTGAAGACAATTCTCGATAACTTCATCACTGGTTTGAACGTCCAAAGGAACTAAATCCGTTTTCTCTCTGTCTAGGTCTGAAATCTTGTCCTGAACTGTTTGTAGGTTCCCAGGTATCTCGTAGTTCGAGGATTCAGCTTCTTTAGAAGTTGCGCAAATGTCAGCCTTTTCAGCGGGCTGCGTAGGCAAGTCGGGCTTCGCAGTAGTAATGTGGCTGTTGTGAACGTCCTCACTTTGAGCTCCATGTAGGCCTACATGTATATCAAGACTTTTATCAGTATTAGGACGATCTCCTATTACATCTGTCAATAATCTTTGAGCTGGCAAAGTTTGAGGAGAACTTAAACGGTCATTTTGACTTTGTATTTCCTGTGGGTGCTCTATTTGAAGATCATGCGCTGGAATCTCAGACCCTTTTATGCTTTGTTGCAAAGGTTCTGGGTTCACAAATATGACTTCAGTTTCATCAAAAGCTATTTCATCGAGGTCCATTAATTCTTCATCGGTAGCATCACAGACATCACTGCCCAACTTGACTCTGTCAAAATGGCCGCTCTCTGTTGATGCACTTACGTCATGATAAGGTACGGCGTCATTGCTTCTAGCGATCGCAATTGGTGCAAATTGATCACGTGCTGTATTGGTTGGCTTGTCAAATTTAGTTGTAGACGAAAGCTCAGCGTCGTTCACTGCAGTAGCTGAAGTCGTAGAAACCTCGCCTATTTTCTCGGTTTTTGGTATGGAAGTGTCATTGCTATTTAACTGCAATAATTCAGGTGCTACGTCTTCTGCACATGGAGATCGTTCATTTGTCAACTTATCCATTCTTTTAGGAATCACTGGACTGCAGCTGTCGTATTGTGAAGCTTCTGATGACGAATGAGTCTCTGAAAAGAAGTTATTGCTAGTGTTGACTATTTATGCATAAAAACACTCTTTAATAGTCAGTCTCTATTCAAGCCAGTGAAAAATTTCTAACAGGTGAATGTAATTGATTGGGCTCGCAAAGGGCACAGCAATAGTTCTTGTCTATGCAGAGATAGTTGTTGCTGAAATATTATTTACGAGGTAGCCTACCACCCATAGCCTACATTGAAACTGAATACTGAAAACCTTTACTTATTTGCATTCTATGGAAAGCAACTCGGGTATTTGAACATATAATATATAGTTTATACTCCACACCTGACCTCTAGTATTGTTCCAAAGCACCTATAAATGGAGACGGAAAACTACGCGATATGAAGTGACAATATTTGCTTGGACTGACATTCCACATTGACAGTCACACTCTGATCTCAAAATCCATGTATTCTAAAGAATTCCATAACCTACTCTTGAACAACAATCATGTATATTATATATTATTCAAATTATTATTCCATACCTTACCGTCTGCATGCAGTGGGACCTCAAATGTGGGTGCCTTAACGCATAGTATCAATAGATAGTCTTGTATTGCTCTGCCAGAGCTCACACAGATAAATAACAGACAACATGACCGTTATCCATAGACTAAAGAGATGCAAAGAACGCAACTTAAAATGTCAAGTTCAATGGTTCGCTCAAAAACACAAAGGGAAAAGCAAAATGTGATTCCATGACGACCAGGAAGAGAAGGAGAGAGACAGACAGACAGACAGACAAACAGACAAACAAACAGACAGACACAGACACAGACACAGACAGACACATAGACAGACACACAGAGAGAGACAGACATAGATACAGACACAGATACAAAGACAAAGACAAAGAGAGACAGAGACAGAGACATAGACAGAGAGAGAGACAGAGAGAGAGAGAGAAAGAGAGAGAGAGAGAGAAAGAGAGAGAGAGAGAGCGAGAGAGAGAGAGAGAGAGAGAGAGAGAGAGAGAGAAAGAGAGAGAGAGAGAGAGAGAGAGAGAGAGAGAGAGAGAGAGAAAGAAAGAAAGAAAGAAAGAGAAAGAGGATAATATCAAGTGTATAATATAATTATTTAGCCTACATTGGTTTCAGTTTACGTTCACATAAATGGGGGGCGAGCATATTGAATTAAAGAGAATAATCCGATTCCAAAAGGTGGAATAGAGTCTTCAGTTGTTAAAAACCGCCCACATATTAATTCGTCTTGATCAGTTCAACGGCACTCCCTCAAGATAATAATATATCTAGTAGTAGTAGCCGTTTATTGACGAAGCATCAACCAAAAACAAAATAAAAGCAATCAGTACAAACTCAATGACTTTCGATTGATGGGTGCATAAGTCAAAGGATCAATCCAAAAAGGTCGTATGGACCCGCTGAGGCTGGATTGACCCTTCCTTTCTCAATATAACATTTGGCGGTTGTAAAACAGTGCAAAGAACAAAGATCTAATAGAGTGCATGACTGTTAAGAGTTAAGATCATGACTAAATGCCTACCTGGTGGTCGTGAGTGCTTGGGTATGGATCGTGGACTTGGCTGTGGGACTGCTGGTGCCTTTCGCTTACTCTTTCCCAGATCAGTCGGAATCGTATTGTCCAATATTGTCGTCGTTTCTTCCATTGCCAAGATTTTCCTGTCACTGCCCAGACTACGAGTGACTCCGATGTTAGTCTTCTGTCTAGTTTTCGGTTCTGGATCACGGTCCATACGGATTCTCTTGTCTTCATAAGCATCCGGTTCAACGCTCGCCTCCAGCAGTTGTTGTCGCGGGGGTGCTGGCCTCGGTGGAATCGACCTCGATGTCGATGTATTCGAGGTGGTCGCCGGTCCGGATATCTGGCGTGATACCACGGCTCCGGTTTTTGTCTGGTTCTCCGTATTCAAATCCTTCCGGGTTAGTGCTTGGGGTCCCGTATGAGATTCTCCCTGCAGGAGTCCAGTATGTGGTACTGTTCTGGGTGCTGCTTGTGGCACTGCATCGAGTCCAGCGTGGGATGTACCATGATGTACCACCCTGGGAGCTGAGTGTGGAGTTACATGTTCGCTTTCGTGTATTTCGACCTGAACTTCACCGTGTGTTTGAAGAGTTACCCTTGGTGCCGGTTGGGGAATTGATTGAGGGCTCACCCGAGGGGCTGCCTGGTGTCCACCAAATTCTACCTTGGCATCACCAACGCCTACCCTTGGAGGCGTCGCAACCTGTGAGGGTGGAACTGTCGGGGGTTGCGGTGCAGGACGCTTCTTCCTCGAACCCATCTCCATCAGTTCAGCCTGCGATATCATCAATCGAGTTGCTGATGCTGCTGGCTGAGCATCAATTTGATTGGATGCTTCAGCTGACCGACGCGTGTTCCCTCCAGGTGCTCCATGTACTCCAGGTGTTTTGGAGACTCGGAGTCTGTTTGAGTTGCTGCCGTCCATCTGGAATAGTTACAGACTCGGCTCCTTTGCGATGATCCGTGTTAGCACATATATTTCACCTACAAAATAAGTTAACCCAAAAATAAGAAGAGTCCCAGGTTAACTGATCGCCTATAAATTTATAACAGAAACACAATATTCAGCAACTTCTACATTAACAATCATATTCAGATCTCTTGGAGGTTACTTTAATTAATAATAATTATTTGTGGTGGGAAGAGTGGTAGGCCTATAGGCCATACGTAAGGACCAAATATACGGTCGAAATTCTTCAGCATCCAAAAACGCCAGGTCGTGGAAATTAACTTATTCATAGGCGCTGTCAATAACCAAATGGGGGGGGGGGTGACAAGAGTTTGATTCTATCACCTATTCTCCTCTGAGCGTTGAATATCAAAGGCTTCCACATCTACTAATCTTAGTCGACCAGAGTTACCCATTGAGAGAACAAAACGTTCCGAGGTTTCAGCCCTAGCTACATGTATGTTGTTGACGTTTCGTGAGCGTCCTAACCTCAAAAGAGACCGTCCGACCACGCCTATGAGCACATTGAGCAGGTCTTCGATGACAACAAGCAAATAGTTTGATAGTTCTACCTTACCCTTAACAATAACAGATCTTTACAAATTCATCAAAATGTTGTTAACAAACATTTAATACGTGTACAGAGCTAGAGGCTATATCATACTAACCTACAAATAATTGATAATGTAGTATCGTCAACATGTAACCGAAGGCAAAACGATTTCGACTTCTAGTTCGAACGCATACAATGTAACTTGCCAACTATTTGCAATGAGGCCTATATTGTTAGTGTCCATATACATGCTTCATATATCAAATATTTGACGTTGGGACCTTATGGGTCTATTTCATTGACAGGAATTGCATACAGGCCACGTTCAACGCATACCAACGGCCTGCCAATAGAACTGCAACGACATTGGCTGGCTTTGTACTAAACAGGACCAACTGCTGGGTCTCTCACTTAACTACGTTGTTGACTTGCTTCTTACTTCGTCCACAACACAAAGGAAAGCATCGAGTTGTATCAATTCACCTGTCAGAGACGTTTTCTTGTAAGAGTTGATGTATTACCTCTTAACCATAAAATGTACAATTGTACATGTATCATACATGTACATATTACATAGACTATGCATGTACATTCATGCATATACACATGCATCTAATATATGCGCCGTGTGTGCATACATATATACAATACATACATATGCAGACCTATATGTTTATGAGTAATAAAGGGAAAACTTTAACTGCAATCACCAAAAACACAATTTGTATAATATGCATAAATTATGTTAATTACATTTGCATCAATTATGCTATCTGCATTTTGTATAAGTTATGCCAATTACATATTCATAAATTATGTTAATTACAACTGTTAACTAACTAATCTTGAGATTTATCCCTTGTGAATATTAGAATGAGTCATTGCCTACTAAAAATATATTATTTATTGTTAGACAGTATTCGTCATAAACTTCAGTATAGTTGATATGACAATATTGTGATCCGATAGTTATTTTGTGAATATTGTGTGTTACTACCTGCAATCTATTTTCAGGAAACAATAAAGAGATTGATTGATTTGATTGATTGTAAATGAACGTAGGGCTAGCTTAGGGTGAGTATGGCATAGTCTCATAGGTAGCTTACGTATACCGACCGCTATGACATCCTGCTGCAGACATTTCAGAATACGCTTACAGTCTCCGGGGTGAATTTATTCTGGAACAGATCCGCCGGGGGAGGATCTGTTTCGAAATAAAGTCTCAGGGGGAAGAGACTTTTAGGAGGAGACTCTGTCACGCGACACCAGCCTTCGGCACAGGCAAAGCAGGTAGTCGCCTGGTGCGCCACATTCTAGGGGGCGCCATTTTCACCAAAATTGCGTTAAACGAAGTTGTATTCTTTCTTATTTTTTGGCCATTCCAATTCCAATAAAATTTTCATTTTCATTCATGACCTTCACATTTGGCTGAAATTCAACTTAAATAGTCATATCAAGACCGTAGCCAGGATTTTATTTGGGGGGAGAGGTGTTTACGCGACCTTGAACAAACCGACAAACAACCGAAACAACAGACTATATAGTAGGCCTATATAGGAGGTTTGAGGGTGATTTAATCTATTGTAAAATATTACGTAGAAATACGGGCTTCAAAATGAAATCCCCTTAGTCCTGAAATCACCATTGTGTCATCGCGGGTTCTGAAAGGCCATTATTTCACGGTAGACCTATACTGTAGCATTATTTCAATTGAAGGGAGGTTGTTCAAACGCAAAAAACACCCCCTAGCTACCGCCTTGAGTTCTATTGATTTTAGTTCACCTTTCGCATGATTCAACTTCAGGCAGCGCGCAATGTGCGCAATTATTTTTAACCGGTAAAATTCAATTATTATTTTTACGCGTGTCTGCAGACTAGGCTATACTCTGCGCTTTTGTCTGCAGATCTTATATCGATATGCAATATAGACTTAATATTGATATCGATTAAAAATGCCAAGGTCGAAGAAAATTAAAACTTATTCTCTTTAAGATTTCTGAAAATAAATTCATCCAAACACGTGTAGGGCCTAGTTAAGTCATCAAAAATGCCAGGGTCCTATAATAGGGACAGACTGTCTTCATGGGGTACGTACGTTTAACGCGCTGCCCATCACTTCAAACGCCAGGCTTGAGCACACGCCATGGAAATGTCACGTAGCGGTGAAACAGATGGTGCCTCGCCTCCACACGGTTAAGGTCGTCATCATTCTGTTCAACTCAAGGCCGTTGCCAAGATTTTATTTGGGTGGGTGGGTGGGTGGTTATTCGATCGTGAGCAAGCCCACAAGCAACAGAATCAATGACTTAGGGGTTTGGAGAAGCGTCTTGAGCTCTCATCGCGGTCTCTGGATGGCCAATACATTAGGCCTACAATACACTGTATTTCTTATATCATGTGCTGGTAAATGCATTAGGGCCTATTTAAATTTTTTTTTTCATTATTTCATTGGGGGGGGTGTTCAAGCACCCCCTAGCTACAGCCTTGGTTGAGCTAGTTATCGCCTTTTATTACTCCAACTTATACTTGACTCAATAATTATTATTATCACGAATAATGTCTACAGGCAATTTTTTTTATTGCTTCAGCATGAATAGCCTACTTCTTTGTAGTGAATATTGTTTGCTGTTCTCTGTAGATTATTTGAAATATTTAACAAATTCGAAGTGTTGCTGTTTTTTAACCATTCCTAAACTTCAAATTTTTATGGTTTAGTGTAAGCTTACTAATGAATAATAATTCGGTAGAGCGTAAAGTTCAAGTTGGTTCATCATTGTGCTGTGACGTGACGTGGACCGTGAAGTTGGGTTCAGGGGGCGTCAAATGCATGTTTTGCATGGGCTGTTATTTAGTCAATAGGGCCACCGGCCCTGGGCCCAATATAGGCCTACAATAGGTAAGCTTATTATATCAATATTATTTCAATCTCACTTGTTGTAATTAATCAGCAGGGTTTAAAATGGGTGGGAACGCGTGTCTCGAATTTCTTGGCTTGCGTTCCCAGAATCCCATTGCTCACCATAATTATTATGGAACCCTGGAAACACATGCATTCCTATAAAAGTCTTATTCGGCGTTTCCACTGCTCACATTCGGCGTTCCCACTGCTCACCAAAACCACTTTAACCACTGTTAATAAGTTACAATGGCGATTTAATTATATCCTGGTTTGCATATTTCAAGCTATTGTTAAAAATATTTAGGGCCTAACCATGAAAAGTCTACCCCTCCTGCAAAAATATCTGAGGGCGTTCATGGACGCACATTTTTTTACATAACGACAGTAGGCCAGTGTATGGTGTACATGTAAATCCTGTTTAATTTTTTATGAGTTCGCTAAACAAACTGCTTTAAGTTTTTCACTTAGACTATTAAGCATCACTCCATGTGAAACGTTTGCTATCAACTTGATAGTATCAAGGCACCGGAGATGTTAAAAAAACACTGTCTGGCAACGTTATGTCAATGTGGCGTCAGTGCAGTGGGAACCTTGTTCGTCGCGGTTGCCATTTCAAACCACATCTATTGGTAACACATCGACCGTTCTACGTGCTTCCAGCTGCGGCTCGCCAGGCTGGCGTAGGCGCCTGTTCAGAGGCCGACTGTTTCGAAGGCCTAGGCTAACCGGTTCAGGACAGGGTCGTATGATTCCCCTGCGTACAGCGCCAATGCCAGGCCTGCAGCTGGCCGTATACGAACAATCTGAGACGAATGTAGCCAAGCGTATGCTGAAACATGTAGACATTTTGTATAATATCGGTAATATTCCGCTGTTCCTTAGTAGGTCAGAGGCGCCCGTGTCGCGTCAATTAATGGAAATACAATTTCATATTGTGCATGTGGCAAACTGCCAGTCTGGTTTCACGGTGGATCGACGATCTAATTGGTAAGACGTGACATCGTGCTTATTTTTCATCTAGCCTACAACACCCAAGGCTCTTTGAAAATGTCTTTATTATCGCAAGCTCATAATCGCTGTATAAGATGACACCCAAGGCACCAGCTTGCCATGCAGCGAGCACTTCGTTAAGTCAGAAGGGTTGTTCAGAAGAGATGCGAGGACTCCCAGGTAAGGAACTGAATCCTGTTGCCATAGGACCAAAGGCAGGAAACTGGAGTTGAGTGGGGTGATACGATGGTATGGTCTACCACTGTATCATCTCCGATTAAATAGGCCTTCTCGAAAATTTACAATTTTAAGTACTGGCCAAAGACGTGGAATAATCTACCCTTAGGCCTACCGTCCGGAATAGTCTCCATGCCTTTATAATTCTATATTCTTCAAGCTGCTATTTGCTAACAACCTATCCATAGTTATTAGCCTACATCCCATCTACATTTTTAGTAGGCCTACACGCGTACAACCATGCCTTGCCTATGAGTTTTCTATTATGTTTAAATGTAGACCTACTCGATGTAGACTCACACTCGCGCATGGTTTTTGTTAATATCTTAGTAATTAGTTAAGTTAACAAGTATAGGCTACATAAAATGTCATAAATCTTTATCGTTTCACATTATGACCGGTCACTATTTCTTTGGTTGGATGGGTAACCCTGCTAGCGGAACTTTGGTCCCAGAAGTGTCACTGTAAATCTGTCTTCAGTTTGTTCAAACAAATTTCTTTAAATATTTATACGTTGATAATGTTCTAAATGAAGCGATAGAACGTGTGGTTATGTTATAGGCTAGGCTACAATGGTTATATCCTCTGCCTCTGCTATTAGAATTACACAGATTAGAGGGCAGCTCAGTCGAAGTATCCGGTTGGGAGTGTGGTTGAAATGTTTTACAGCGTCGTTTTAAGTTTCCCCAATGAGTCATACCAATATTATTATTAACTTAAAGTGACACTGTATAACGTGACACTTGATAACAATATTATTGGCATCATGCGCACATAAATAGGCCTACAGGCTACAGGGTCTCGACCAGTAATAGGGATCGACCCGTGTGTGTATTGTGCTCATCCTTTGTACAAGATCAATAATTTATTATCTGAAGTAGGCAATAATCGGCACTATCATCAACCAGTAGGCCTAACTTCTGTAGCTCTAGTGTATGACAACATCCTATGAGGCCGCGCGCAAACACGACATTCTCCTCTCACAGTGACGCTCTGGCGTGAGATTTAACCGATTTGGCTAAAACCCTGCAGGGTGTTTTCGATACCTTTGTATTGGTGCAGGACTTGCTGGTCCATGTGCTCTGGCTGTTCATCTGAACCGCCCTTGAATTATTGTGCTTTAAATGCCACTGTCATGTCATGTGAGTCATCTGTCTGCACTTCAGATGACGCACGTGGAAGTCGTTGTAGTGGAAGTATCCCGCGCGACGATTTTTCTGGCCCGCGGAGCCTTCCCTAAATATTACAAATTATACAGAGGATAAAAGTTCAAATTTTGATATTTTACAGTTAGCGCCAAATACATGGAGGTTTTTTCTTACAGTAACTGACGTCACTTTTGTTCAGACGCACAGCTCTGTGTAGAGTCTGTAGACTGTCTGTCTATGCTTTCCTGTTGGTTGTCTGTTATCAAAATTATGAATGTTACGAAACACTGATATTATTTAAAATGTTCTGGATATTGGCTGACCAAGCCCGGAGCCTCCTCTCAGATCACTACCCAATTTTGCTCAGGAGTTTCGACACCCTGGCCGCCACTTGTTGGAAGATGTTCACACTGGCCCGCCACTAACAAAGGTTTTACACCCCTGATATAGACCTTTATAATTCCTACGTTTATTAAAAAATCCGGTTGACAGACCGCAACCGATTAGCCTACAGTGTATAAAATTATCTTAAATAACATCAATCTTATAACTAATAACAGAATAGACAGCAGCTTGCAATACAATACATTAGCGTCGCCTCCCCTTTATCCAGACTTGGGACTGGTAGCCTACTGCCAGAGCACGAGCAGTGGCGGGGCTTGCAATGGAGATGCACGCATGCAACCCACCCCATGGCAGCCACCATGTTCGGGTATACGATCCATCGCCACCGCTGCAGCCTGTGTGAATAGGTGCCAGGCCAATCTTAAGGTCTTCGTGCATTGACAATGGCAATAGCAATGAGAAACAATTATGATATAACGCCCATTTGTGGGAATAAACCGAGGCTTTTTAATTATTATTCAGATCTCTGGTCATTTACTAAGTGAAGAGCCCGTTCTGAGAACTGTAGGCGTAATGGAAGGCATGCATGACAACCTAAAAAGCCCTTTATGAATCAATAACAGATAGATCACGAATCTAGACCACGAAGCCAACTGAGAATAGGGCGAAAACGTAATCCCAAGCACTCACGCAGACACAAGCACACGCACACACACGCACAAACGCACACAATCACACACAGATACAAACAAGCATAGTTGACTTAGGTCACCCGGGAGTAGGCCTACTTATTATGGCCACTAGTATTCTACAGCTTAATGTGACAATATAATAAACTCTAATCGTTTATAGCTCTATGCGCATTCGTCCTTCACCTTTCAACTATAATCTGATGGCGCAATGGTAAAATTTAGATTTATACGCGTTGTGTTTCAAATTATCCGATTTCTGTGTAATAGCAAATCCTGATTATGAAAATTATATAAAAGGTAGGCCTACCTTTGGGAGGTAAAATTTTGAAGTTGGCAGTATCCATATCCCCCCAATCTCGGGGTGATATGGCAACACACAAAAATCAATTTATGAATTTTTTACAAAAACCTGTTTATATTTTCCAGCATTTAATAGCCTAGTAAGTACCTCTTCTACATGTAGACTCTAGACTCGTCTAGAGTACTTTGAAATAGAATATTCACATTGTAATCTTTATTCAAGCCTAAGCATATAGCCAAAATGCTTAAATGATCCATAACCCCGCCGCCCCCCCAGTTTACCCTATATGGAAAATGACCTGGTTTTATTTGATTTTTGTTGCACTATCATGTGCAGCGAAGTGTATACATCGTCTGTCACCGCCACGCACAATTGACGCAGCTTAGTCCAGAGATTCTGAGCACGTTTTGTCACCTGTCAAATTTGGATTGGATCCTTTGGTTGTCTTCAAAGGTGTGCTTCAGTCACCCTCAATTGACTCTGATAGCTTTCTCTGTATACAATGTTTTTCTTATCTGATTAAGTGCATTGGTTCAATTCAGCCGAACCCATTGAGATTTAAGATCCGCTGTTCAGAAGACTAACCCATTTAATTTACCTAAATGTGCTTCGATCACAATAATAGGTAGGCCTACATGATAGTTAATTTTATGCACCTTAATTCACACATTTTATATTTATCCAACTAGCAGAGGGAGGATATATCGGTTACAGATTCGTCTGGTTACCGTGGCTCAGGTTTTAGATTCGTCCAGATAAATTGGAGATCCGTCACATCCAGGATGAGCAAATAATTATTAGTCACTGATGCATGCCTCTACCATCAACGTCGTTTGACATCAAGTAGACTATGCAAAGTCGTTGAGATCGCATATAATAGACTATCATAAGCCTACCTGTGCTTATCTTGAAGTGGCGCTATCTAGCCTATACTTATCTGAATAAACTTACACCCACAATTGCTGCAATGATTGCACTTGTTGCAGGTGACTAACCATGCCATCGTTGAGTGAGAGAAGAGAGTCGTTCCACGTGGCTATATTCTCTGGAGCAGATTGCAGCCAATCATAGCATGCACCATGTAAATTATCCTGTTTCCCGTTTCGAAAAGTCACGATGCTGAACTACTTCCGAGAAACTTTGGCTAAAAAGCGAAAGCTGTTCGTTCTTCCGTTGATCTACACCGTCGTTCTACTTGTTGCCCTGTCTACGTTCATGCGGCATTACAATGTAGGCAGCCAACTTCTCAACGTTTGGCAGAGGCAGAGCGTGTATGAGCCGAGCGCTCATCGCCACGAAACCTCTACAGGAAATAATATCAGTCATCAAACGATACAACACCATCTAGAGAAAGGTAGTGGAACAATGACAGTTGCAATCGGAGGTGGTATAACGTCGAAGGGCACCCACGGTCTATCTGAGATAAACCTAACGACCTCAATGTCTCTTTTCACCGTCTTCATTCCCAGCTTCTGCCAAACGGCCAGTCTCGGCTTCGACTACCGCTTCTACTTCGCCTACGACCAAACTGACCCATTGTTTTCGAAGAAGGACTTCCTGTCCGCATTCGAGACGAAGTTCAACGAATTTGTCAACGAAAACTGCGCGGGGCATCTCAACGTTTCCATCCACACGGTCCAGTGCGATCACTCTGGGAAGCCGACGTGGGCGCAGAACGATGCGATGATGGAAGCGTACCTCGACAACGTCGACTATTTCTATCGTATCAACGACGATACGAAGATGATAACGAAGAACTGGACGGAGATGTTCATCGAGGTGCTTAGGTCCTACGTTCCATCAAACATTGGGGTGGTCGGACCAAAGCATCGCGGTGGAAACACGGGCATACTGACGTACGACTTCGTGCACCGGACTCACGTCGACACATTCGGGTTCTACTATCCTCGGCTGTTCACTGATTGGTGGGGAGATGATTGGATGACGCGGGTCTACGAACCACATCGATCGACGAAGCACCAGCTGGTCTACCTCGAACACACGATGGGTAAAGGACGTCGATACCATGTCAACATGGAAGTGGGGAAGAAATTGAATAAGCAGGTGGAAACGGACAAGAAGACACTTCAAAGGCAAAGTTAAAATTATACGCTTAAACCATTATCTTTAATAGATTTTAAAAAGATCATTATATACTTTGGTAACATAGTATCATTGCTAATTGGTTTGATTGATGGTTGCCGAAAATTAATGTCGTGGAACCCATTCAAACGGATAGGTGTTGTTGATCTACCACAATTATTCATGCATATAGTCTTATTACGAACGCAGGTGTAGAGATGGGGGTACCAGATCTAAGCGATTTGCGAAGGGTGCGTACGGCGGATGGAGGGTCTCTACAAAATGTGCGTGCGCATGATAAATGTCTAATTATGACGTTCATATTAGAATATAGTTTAGCTCTGTATTATCCTATAGTCGTGCGATGACATTGATTACATTATAATTGAACTGTTTTCAGATCTAAGTGCAGTTAATAATAACAGTTGAAAAATTTTAACCAGCAATTATGATAGGTTTGTGGTGTAATAATTTTTCTAAAGATTCGGTTTAGCAAATTAACTAAATAGATCTATTGTAAGTGATATAGAGAAGTTTATTTTGTGCGAAGGAACGGGGGGTCCCTAAAATGTAAGAGTAAATGTAAGGGGGGTTGTAAATTCGATTCCTGATGTACGAAATAATTATATGGATGGGTGCTCACTTAATTATGAGCAAGGTCAATTCTTTATACCCGCTATTGAAAATGAGTATGCCATGATATTTATATAAATAACTTTTCTCCTAATTATACTGCTCCTGCTGTTCTAGCAATCTCGATCTATCTGGATCGTTTTTCAGTCAGCATCACCGACCATGTTCACTCTTTTGAACAACGGCGCTTCGTACACTTAGTGCAACATGATAACAAAACCAGCAACATG
Source organism: Lumbricus rubellus (assembly GCA_945859605.1). NCBI lineage: Eukaryota > Metazoa > Annelida > Clitellata > Crassiclitellata > Lumbricidae > Lumbricus > Lumbricus rubellus. The sequence goes on along the minus strand of OX243816.1, from coordinate 42,070,197 downwards.
TTTAGACCTATAGTTATAAACTGGAAGTTGCTTCCGGATTCATATTCATAACAAATTATGTTGTTTAGGCTACTTAGGCGCGCTGCCAGACTCCGTGCTGAAATATTATATTGACTGCAATGCATTTGTAGATGTTGCGTAACAAAAAAATCTGTTTTCTATTTTCACTCAAGGTATATAAAGTACACTACGATGAAACAATCGGTGACTATAGACGGTAAGAAAGTGATTTCCATGTCACTTTTCGGCCATGAATCGAAATATATCTGGGGAGCGATTCGTAATGCTCAGCTCGCTCCCATTTTCTTCCCAGGATGGAAACTTCGAATCTATGTCACGTCAGATAGCTTTAAATCTCCTAGTGCTGAATCGTGGATAGTTCCGAAGAAGGTATTGGACAAACTGAAACAACTCGGAGCAGAGGTGATGCAGGTCAAGACGAAATCGATTCCACCGTTCTTCTGGCGATATTTGGTGGTAGACGATAGCGGAGTCGACTACTTCATCGTTAGAAATGTCAACAGTCGTCTAAGCGAGAGAGACGTCATTGCTGTAAACGATTGGTTGCAACGTCAGACTTCCGAAGAGAATCTGAACGCCTTTCATTGTATACGAGACCATCCGAACCACGCCAATCTGTCGATAGTTGATGGTCTGTGGGGAGGACGAAGAACAGCCATGCGTAACAAAGTGAACAAAAGTATTGCTGCAATTTTAGCAGCATATCTGAAAGCGGCAAAATCTCCTGTAAGTAGTACTGATTTTCTTAGAGACAGAATCTGGCCTATTTTCTCATCAATGGCGTATTGTCACGACAGCATTTCTGGCAGCAAGTGGCCTGGTGTACACCCATTTCCAAATGATGGGTTGTTGACTGAGTACCTTGGCCAGAGGTTCGACGAACATCAGCAAGAGGTATCTACAACCCCCGACGGACACCTTCCGCCATGTAACAAATCTCAGATCTGCACGTCAATGAGTTCCCATCCACTTCATGCAACGACACTGCCACTCAATTCCAGGTGATGACGTCTCAAGCATGGTCTTTCACTCGTCGCGATGTGCCTCACGCCAGTACAGTGTTGATTTCTGGAGCGTTTGGATGTCAATGGAATTCACTATTCCGTTAAGACTAGTGCTTACTGTTTGTTTCTGTTATGTGTTCCAGCTTTAAACTCAGGACGCCTTTGGTTCAATCTTCTTGCTGATTGCGTTGACCAATCGGATTTTGACCAGGATTGTGGTGTAACTGCAGTTTTTGTTGCATTAGGCTATATTGAAATTAGTAACTTCTATAATAGCACTGGTCAAAACAATGGTCATTCGGTAGCCTACTATTATCGGTATTGCTTTTTGCACGAGAACCCCGAATGTATAAAACGTTTGTGAGGCGAAAGGCTATGAAGGCACGGATTATGAATAGTAGCAAGTGCAGAGGGATGAATTATTGCATTTCATAACGAGGTGCAGTAGCGGTAAAAGATCTTCAGGCCATGATAGGGCATTAATTTATTAAAGTTTCTGTTAACTGCTATTGGCGCTTTTCTGTTGTGTTGCTTGACTCGGGTTCTGCTGAAATAAGATAGCCCTTCCCACTTCTGGCTTGGCCGAACCAGGAGTGATCCAGCACTTAGGCCATTAGTGCTAAGCTACACTACACTGCTGTAAAGCCGACCTGGGTGTTGTGCTATAATTTTGGACCGCATTTCGTACAACCTGTAGGCCCTACCTGTAATCATTCTGCGGTCTTGTCAGGTTGAATCATCAAACGAAGATTGGTATTATTATTATTAATTCGCGGAACGAAGAGCATAATTATGCCAGTGCAAGGTGCGGAGAGGTCGTTGAGAAGCTGCTGTAAGAATGAATCGTGCACACGCAGTGATCTATTACTAATTGTTTCGAAGCAGAACCATGTTCTATACATGTATAACTTTATCGACTTTCTATTGATGTGACGATGATGTCTTCTACGTTATGGTTCCGATTAAATTGTATTGCGATGTCCAGTTACCGGCTGTACTGTGAGGAGCTAATCGTGGTGAGGTTTGCGTTGGGTTGGGGGACTTCCAATTCCCAGTCATTCTGAGGGCCCCATAGTTAGGTCTTCTTTACACACACCAATTGCACGTGGATTATATTTATCTACAATTCTTATGGATCAGTTACGATTGATGAGAGGCTGCCTATAGCTCCGTTGTTTCGCAGAAGTAGAAGGATGTTGGCCAATGTGAATAATTCACATAGGCTAATGTCCTTTAAGTTGTTCATTGTTCATGCATGTAGATGTAGATAGCTATGTATTATGTACGTATGTATGCATTCATGTAATCATTATGTATACATAAATATATATAGGCTCGCATTTATGTCTGTTTCTCTAATTGTTTGCATTGAATTGCGCTTAGAAACTGAATTCTATGTGCATGCATACGGTAACAATAATGTTGGACTGTTGGTACATAATGTGTGCATGTCTGTCTATGTATGTACTGTAGTGTGTATTTATTTACGCACAAACACACACGCAAACAAACATATACATTATATAAACGTGTGTGAGTGTGTACATGTATGCATGTCTATTAGTGACACGTATGTACGTAAATTTATATATGTAGGCCTATGTTGTGTGTGTGTGTGTGTGTGTGTTTGTGTGTGTGTGTGTGTGTGTGTGCGTGCGCGCGTTAATACTATATTTGTGCACATGGCATTTAAGTTTCTCTTTGATTGCACTCGATGACTAGGATTCGAAGCGAACCGCATATCATTAGCAAATATAATAGGATACATGTTTACCTGATTTATGGATACTTGCTGTGTTTCTGTTGTTATATAACAGATCATTTGTTTTATAAGCAGCGCCACTTGATTGTGTTGGCACCAACCAATGACAGTTGAATGAATGGGAATTACTGCCAAATTGTAATAATTTTGAATTGAATGCTGAAAATTTCTTTTAAGAGTTCAACGACATCGGACAATCTCAAAGGTCTTTGAAATCGACAGTGAATACTCTTGACCAAGAAACATTTGCAGTTGAGTGGTGAAGTCTGACCTCGGTCGTTATGATAGGCCTACTGTAGTTATAATTTTATTTAATCGTCCAAAAACTGAGACACTCCGACTCCGAGTGTCCGGCTGAGGCAAGACTCGTTGTGCCTGTAGTGTAGGATATACAATGTTATACATGTATAATTTAGGAATTTTAGGGTATACGTAGAGAGAAGGCTTGCTTACAATTATATAAATTTTCAAATACAATACAGTGGGACCAGTGCTTTTATTGTCGGTGATTGAGTGAAGCCTCCCATGTTCCACGTTTAGTCCCCCTCAGATAAGTAACTAAAAAGATGTTGGAGGTCAGGAAACTTTTTAAGTAACTTATGAATCGTCTCTTCTTTCACGTGCAGCATCTCAACGTTTGGCTTGAATGGCGTTTCTTTTACTTTGCCAATCTGTAAATTTTTGTCCTCTCTCTTTATACACCTGTAACAATTGCATGTGATAGAATAATATTGGTGCAATCATTGTGACTTACACTAGAGCTTCATAAATTATTCCGATAATTAATCGGAGAAATTCCAAGGCAATCTTCTTAGAATTTATTCGCAGTGCTGTGGAGGTGGTTTCCGTTTCAGGTTCTCGTGATTTTAGGTTTCTATCGACAAGTTGTGTAAGACGTTTTCGAGTTACGCGGCCTCCAACATCGCATCGTTCAAAGAACTGCTCAAAATTGTGCTCAGAATTGTGCTCAAAATTGTGCTTGCAATTGTGTCTAAAATTGTGCTTAAAATTATTGTCTTAAAATTGTGTTCCTTGTGATGCAACTGCAGTTACGGATGATCGAGCATGCAGATAATTAAACATATAGGTCTACTTATTTCTGTTTGTAAATTTTTCATAATTATGTCCATAATTGCGCTGTCAATTGAAGCGTTCTCTCACTTCGACAAAAAACTTCCGACTGAAATAAATATATTATATAAATAAATACATGTAATAATAATAATAATAATAATAATAATAATAATAATAATAATAATAATAATAATAATAATAATAATAATAATAATAATAATAACAATGTTTTTATTATTGTTTTTAAAACCTGAGGGATCATTTATACCTCGGGCGCTAAAAAAAAAAATAATAATAATAATAATAATAATAATAATATGATAGGCCTACTGTAGTTATAATTTTATAATATAATATAATATAATATAATATAATTTTATAATTTTATAATTTCATGACGTCGCCCGTAGGCCTACGAATGTCGCAAAAAGTGAAAGGCGTTTGCAGCGTGTGTAGGTCGGAAAGACAGCTTCACAATAAAGACGGCAGGGTTCATCTGCACGGCCCTCGAAATCAGCCATGCCCTGGTTCCCATAAGCTGCCTCTCGGAACGAGTTGCAGCCAGGGTGACAATCCAGAGGTAGACGAACGCCGCCAGCCGGATGAGGTTGTGTCGACGCTGCCACCGCCGCATACCATAACGGAGCGACTGTCGATAAGCAGCGACGCCTCTAAGGTCAGAATCTCACATCCATCACTGCCACAGAGATTGCTGAAACGCATCCCAAAAGCTGCTAGACTACAAACCGGTCGGCTTCTCACTACGATCATCAACAAAGTCTTGAAAGACACAGGAAACCCTTCCACGTGGCAGATGCTCCTCACTTTTGGTGCTGCGGTCTTGGAACAACCACGAAGAGGAGGTCGCCGCCACAATCTTTCATCAACCATCAAGAAAAGGGTAGATGACTTCCATACATCTTGGCAGCTGAAAAGGGATGAGATCTTCGCTGAGTCTTCCATCATTAACACCCATGGTGGAAGATATAAAGCAGATGTCGACCAGTCGGTTGCTTCAGCTGTTGCATCAAAACTAGAAGATGGCAATATCAGAGCGGCTATTAGAATTCTATGCTCTAACGACAAACCAGTTGCGGCTGACCAAGACACCTTAACGGAGCTACGCTCAAAACACCCCTCGCCTCCAATCGACCGGTCTCACATCACGGCAAAACACACGGTGGCGCCCTTTCAGACAACAGAAGATGAGGTGCTCGGCCGGATCCGCTCTTTCCCGCAGGGTTCCTCGGGCGGACCAGACGGTCTTCGACCCCAACACCTTTCAGACCTCGTGAACTGCGCAGAAGTCGGATCAGAGCTGATCTCCGCCATCACCGGTCTGGTCAACCTTCTTCTGAAAGGCGAATGCCCTGATCTCATTAGACCCTTACTCTTTGGAGGAACTCTCATGGCTCTCCGAAAGGCGTCTGGGGGTCTGCGCCCGATTGTAATTGGTTATTGCTGGCGCAGGCTCGCATCCAAATGTGCAAACACCTATGCGGTCTCGATGGTGACTGAATACCTCGCACCGAGGCAGGTTGGAGTTGGTGTTCCGGGTGGAGCAGAGGCAGCAGTTCATGCGGCGAGACGTTTTCTGGAAGCAATGCCAAAAGGATCCATCTTGGTAAAGCTAGATTTCAAGAATGCTTTCAACACCCTCTTCAGAGACAGGATGCTCTCTGCAATAGATGATGTCCTCCCGGAACTTGCTCCATACTGTCACCTCGCTTACGCGGCACCTTCGCAGCTTCTGTTCGGTCAGTATAACATCTTATCACAAGTTGGACCCCAACAAGGAGATCCGCTCGGTCCTTTGCTCTTTTGCCTCCCGCTACAGCCAATTCTGCAGGATTTGACTTCATCGCTGATATTGGGATACATGGACGACGTTTCTCTTGGAGGAGAAGCAGCCACTGTGGCAGAAGACGTGATGTTACTAAAGGAGCGATGTGAGCATCTTGGATTGCAACTTAACGAGGAAAAATGTGAAATCATCCATCGCCATGACATGCACCTCTCCGACAGTATCTTCAATAATTTCACCGTCACACCACCAGAGAAAGCCTGTTTGCTAGGTGCGCCATTGTCCACCAGTGAAGCATTGACAAAATGTCTGGAGGACAGATGCACAGAACTGGAGTTGGCAATAAGCAGATTAGAGTTAATTGCCAAACATGATGCTTTGACCCTCCTCAGATTCTCACTCAGCTCACAGAGATTGGTTTACACATTAAGATGTTGCCCGTGTACAGGTCACGTTTTGTTGGACAGATTCGACGCAATTCTTCGAAACGGATTAAGTACAGTCTTCAACATCGCCTTATCGAACGACCAATGGCTACAGGCTTCTTTGCCCGTGAAGATGGGTGGATTGGGAATTCGTCGGGTGGCTTCGCTTGCACTCCCTGCCTTTCTGGCTTCTGCTGCAGGCACCCGCGACCTTCAATCCTCCATGCTGGGTTCAAATCAGTCTGACACCGACTTATGTGTGGAAGAAATGACGCGACGTTGGTGCGAAGCAAGCGGCATCACACCGCCAGACGAGAGCGTGGCCCACAAACAATCGCACTGGGACACACCGCTTGTCATCAAGGTGGTCGAATCACTGCTCACCATCCACACTGACGCCTACCATCAAGCTCGCCTTAGAGCTGTCGCTGCGCCTCATAGCGGCGACTGGTTGTTTGCGCTGCCAATATCATCGTGTGGTTTGCGGCTGGACGACGAAGCGGTGAGGATAGCTGTAAGCCTCCGCCTTGGGGTGGGTTTATGCGAGCCACACGCATGTCCTTGTGGGGCGGTGGTGACTGCAGATGGCTCCCATGGCCTGTCCTGTGGTCTTGGTCCGGGCAGGATCGCCAGACACGCCGTCCTGAACGGCCTGATTAGTCGCAGTCTGACTCGTGCCGGCGTCCCCAACATTAAAGAGCCATCCGGTTTGCTGAGGTCGGACGGAAAGCGTCCCGATGGGATGACTCTAATTCCTTGGAGCGGAGGCCGTAGTCTCGTCTGGGATGTCACAGTGACGGACACCGTGGCTCCATCTTACCTTAGCTCAACATCGGGCGCAGCTGGAGCGGCGGCTGAGCTGGCTGCCACCAGAAAGAATGCGAAGTACAGTGAACTGTCCAAAACCTACTTATTTGTGCCGCTGGCCTTCGAGACCCTTGGTCCAATCAACGAAAGCGGTCTTGTTTTCCTCAAAGATTTAGGAAGGCGTATTTCCGAATTTTCAAGGGAGTCTAGAGAAACTTGCTTTCTCTTCCAGCGTTTGTCGATTTCAATCCAGCGCTTTAATGCCGTGGCCTTCCGAGGCTCTTTCTGTTCAAACCCTGAAGACGAGGCCTGACTAATTCCCGACCCATCTGTTAAATGAAATGTTATAATAATAATAATAATAGTAGTAATAATAATAATAATAATAATAATAATAATAATAATAATAATAATAATAATAATAATAATAATCGACCGGTGACGATGACCGTTAACTCCAGAACAACACAGATTTTAGTATTTATTGTTTTTAAAGCCTGAGGAATCATAAAAAATACTCGGGCGCTAAAAAAAAATAATAATCGCCTATGTATTATGCTCCAGCGATTCAGTGCGATTGCATTCCGAGGTACCTTCACAGCGCAGGTCTCTACAACGATTAGGTGTCGTTCCAGGTGTTTTATTTGGTTTAATATTTAAGTCCTTGAGGGTTCCTAAATATCTCTGAGCAAAAGACTAGTTGTGATGATGATGATGATGATGATGATGATGATGATGATGATGATGATTCCGGACAAGTTTTTAAACAATAGCCTAGTTAGTAATGAAGTCCCTGAGGGATCCTAAATACATCGGGGTAAAAAAATATAATAATAATAATAATAATAATAATAATCATCGTTTCATAGTTTCAACAAAACGAGGAAAATCTTCCTTACCTGAGCTGATTGATTGGGTTTAACGGCACTTCAGCACAGAATTGGCTATTTCGTGCCTTACCTGAGCAGATTAAAGTAGTGGAAATTGAAGAATTACAGTTTGATTAAACCACGTAAGTAGCCTATACTGGGTCCAACTGATTCACTAAATCAAAGTGACCCCCCATCTACATGCAATGAAACACCATGCACTATGCAAATAACAAGACTGTCGCTGCAACTAAGATGCTATAGGCTAACTAAAAAATTACCCCTTTTTCACAATATTCCTGATCCTATTTCGCATTCCACTCACTAAACCACTTGTATAACTTCAACTCGCTCAGTTACAATACACTTGACGTATTCAACCTCAACGAGTCAACGTAAAGGATAATCTTCTAGCGGTCTCACCTATTATTTTACTACCATTTTTTAAATTATTATATCATATTGCATCTGTAGGCTACAACTTTACTAGCATAATAATTAGAGTAGGCCTACCATCTTTTAGCCCTTAGGCCTACTACTTTTATGGCCTAGCTAACCACCCCACCTCAGATGCTCCTTATAGGCTCCGTGGTTAGTTCGCATTGACGTAGTCGGTGTAGGCCTACTATAATAGTGTGCATGTATTAGGTCTATGGACTTCTGCGCTGAGTGTTAGTAGGACAATCACAGTTCAATAGTTCAGTAACTGAGTAAACAGTGCTTCTCGACGTTTAACCACAGTGTCGACCCACCTTTGACCGTCTCTGTCTCTGTCTCTGTCTGTCTGTCTGTCTGTCTCTGTATATCTCTCTTTGTCTCTCTCTGTGTGTCTCGCTGTCTCTTTCAATTTCTGTCTTTCTCTTACACTTTCTGTCTGTCTATATCTGTATGTCTCTGTATCTCTCTGTCTGTGTCTCTCTCCGTCTGTCTCTTTGTACATACGTACGTCTATCTGTGTGTTGCTTTGTACGTACGTATGTCTGTCTGTCTGTCTGTCTGTCTGTGTCTCTCTCCGTCTGTCTCTTTGTACGTACGTACGTACGTTTATCTGTTCTGTTTCTTTGTACGTACGTCTGTCTGTTGTCTGTCTGTCTCTGTCTGTCTGTCTCTCTTAACGGCGAAACGATACAATCGTTGAAGGGTTAAAGTCTTTAAAGAACACCACTTGACAATCGCAATCGAGTTATGCTCACTCTGTCAACAGTTGATCTAGTTAATCCTTCGCATCGCATGATCGAAGTAGGCTACTCGATCGTTTTCGGACCGATAGATCATCAGCCAAGCTCATCCTAAGTCGTTCTATGCAATTATGGATTTGCCACGCTGCGACCTGGATAGGACTAATAGCTGCGTTCTTCTATGAAGTGTACCTGTTGTGTTGCTATGAATGACCGTGGCATACAGGCTACTGATTCCGCGCGGCCGATAGTCATTCGTTTCCATAGCCTAACCCCCTCTGTCTAAGGAGATAATTACAATCTTGGATTTATAGTATTATACTTCATTCTGTATTGCGACAACACAAGGCGGGCGCGCATCATTACATCACCGGCTATTATCGTTGAGGCTCCACTTGTCGGTGGTGTTATTTCGGATGCATGATGACGTTTTCACGTGTAGTCGTTCCGACCTATCGACACATATTGGTCCAGAGACTTCGCACACGATAGTGACGATACAATCTCTCATAATTTATTTGAAAGAGATTCCTTCGGTTAGGCTTTAGCCTACGTATGCGTTGATGAGCCAGACTCTGACGATTCTTTTACACACTATGTGTTGTATTCATACGTTGCTTACAGGTGAAATGTCTATACTATAGAATGGTATTTGACATAATTTCTGTTTGCGTTGAAAGCGGCAATATCCTAATAATTTATGCTTCACTGAGGTGGTGCTATATATAAAATTTTGATTGAAGTTTCACTTAAGATGATCGTCTTTGCAATTTGACTCTGGCAAGTGTGAAGTCTATATTCCCGTTTGCAGCAAATTCAGCAATCATGTCGTCGTGCAGTTTGCAACAGTAGGCTACTGTTACCCGTGGTGCAGACCGTGACCGATCATACTATATGGAACCTGTAGAGCTCTTACAGTAACTCCTCTTACATGTTCGGAAACGCCACGATGCATATCTTCCGAGTAACGTTGGCTAAGAAGCGGAAACTTGCGGTGCTTCTGCTGGTCTACATCGCCTTTCTTCTGGTCGTTCTGGCAGCTTTTACACGTCGCTACCATGTAAGCAACCAACTGCTTCAATTCTGGCAAACAACTAACGACGATGAACTGAGCGTTGAATACGACACATCTGCAGGAGATGCTGACCTTCAAACGATGCAACATCATCTAGAGAAAGGTAGTGGAACAATGACAGTTGCAATCGGAGGTGGTATAACGTCCAAAGGCACCAAAGGTCTTTCGGTGATAAACCTATCGACCGCAATGCCTCTCTTCACCGCCTTCATTCCCAGCTTCTGCCAAACGGCCAGCCCGGGTTTCGACTACCGTTTCTACTTCGGCTACGACCAAAATGACCCATTGTTTTCGAAGAAAGACTTCCTGTCCGCTTTCAACACGAGTTTTCTCGAGTCCGTCAACCAGAGCTGCACAGGGCAACTGAACGTTTCAATCCACATGGTCCAGTGCAATCACTCAGGGAAGCCGACGTGGGCGCAGAACGATGCGATGATGGCGGCATACCTCGACAACGTCGACTATTTCTACCGTATCAACGACGATACGAAGATGATAACGAAGAACTGGACGGAGATGTTTATCGAGGTGCTCAGGTCCTACGTTCCAACAAACATTGGGGTGGTAGGCCCGAGGCACCAAGGTGGCAACATTGCTATACTGACGTATGACTTCGTTCACCGGACTCACGTTGACATATTCGGGTTCTACTATCCTCGGCTGTTCACCGATTGGTGGGGAGATGATTGGATGACGCGGGTCTACGAACCACATCGATCGACGAAACACCAGCTGGTCTTCCTGAAACACACGATGGGTAAAGGACGTCGATACAGTGTCCACAGCGATGTCAGGAACAAGTTGAAAGAGCAGACCGAAAAGGACAAGAAAACACTTCACAGGCAAATTAACGATTATCTTCTACAAAGCAAAAACTATAGTCTAGCACTCTAGCTTTATCCCTTCGGGAAAATCGTTAAGCTTATAGGCTAGATCAACTGCTTAGTGCTCTAAATTGATGATTGTTTATTTCGAAATTGCACCTTTGCTAAAAATTCAATTAACATTGACTTATCTGATGCCTAGTATGCATATCCAAAGATATTACTAGGTTATGCAGTCTGATTCTTCGGTCACTTCCGTAGGATATAGGCCTAGTTGTGAATTAGGAGGGCTTTTTCTTTTCAGATTCACAAACAATGGAGTTCCTTGTTCAAGTAAACCTATAGGTGCGCTGTCAGACTTTGGGTAGAAATTTTAAATTGACTGCAGTAGGCCTATAGCTACATTTATAGATGATGCATAACAAAAAAAATCTGTTTTCAATTTTCGCTGAAGGCACATACGGTACACTGAGGATAAACACTTGATGGAAACCGACGGTAAGAAAGTCATCGCCATGACACTTTTCGGCCATGAACCGAAATATATCTGGGGAGCAATTCGCAACGCCCAGCTCGCTCCCATTTTCTTCCCAGGATGGAAACTTCGTATCTATGTGCCGTCAAATAGTTCTGAAGCTCCTGAAGTCAAATCGTGGTTGGTGCCAAGAAGGATACTGAACAAACTGAAACATCTGGGAGCAGAGTTGGCCTACGTCAAGACGAAATCGATTCCACCGTTCTTCTGGCGATATTTGGTGGTAGACGATAGCGGCGTCGACTACTTCATCGTTAGAAACGCCGACAGTCGTCTGAGCGAGAGAGACGCCATTGTTGTAAACGATTGGTTGCAACGTCAGACTTCCGAAGAGAACCTGAATGCCTTTCATTGTATACGAGACCATCCGAACCACGCCAATCTGTCGATAGTCGATGGTCTTTGGGGAGGACGAAGAACAGCCATGCGTAACAAACTGGACAAAAGTATTGCTGCAATTTTGGTCGAATATCTAAAAGCGGCGAACTCTCCGGTACAAGGTTCTGATTTTCTTAGAGACAGAATCTGGCCTATTTTCTCATCAATGGCGTATTGCCACGACAGCATTTCTGGCAGCAAGTGGCCTGGTGTACACCCATTTCCAAATGATGGGTTGTTGACTGAGTACCTTGGTCAGAGGTTCGACGAACATCAGCAAGAGATATCGACAACCCCCGACGGACACCTTTCGCCATGTAACAAATCTCAGATCTGCACGTCAATAAGTTCCCATCCACTTCATGCAACGACACTACCACTCACTTCCAGGTGATGATGTCTTTCACTCGTGATGTGCCTCACGCCAGTACAGTGTTGATATCTCAGGCGTTTGGATGTACACGGAGTTCACAGTGTTGGTCTCTCAAGCGTTTGTGGTGTATATATGGAAGTCACTGTTCCGTTTAATGCTTTCTGTCATTTTAAGAAGCGTTTTAAATTCATATTCATGGTCCTTTTTCACTCATCGCTTCATTTATTAGAATAGGGACTTGTTCTATGTGCTAATAATTGGGGAGAAACAATAGTTGGTCAGATGATGTAAAAGTGGAACGTGTTCAAGCAGGCCTGAATTGTTGTAGATAATGTAATCTAAACGTTTGGTTTGCAAACTGTGTATGCACGCATGCATGAAACTAGGCTATCAGTGTACTCCTATGAATGTGTCATTGGGCTATGTACCGGTACGTAGAAATATGTAGGCTATGAACGCACGATGATTAGGGCTATTAAATAGTCATGCGGACTCTTGACCTTAAGGCTCACGTTTTAATTAAGCTTAAGTTGAATGTTGATGGCATTGTCTACACTCCAGTCGTTAAGCTTTTGAAGTGGTGTGTGATCGTCCGATAAAACTGAAGTAGGCCTATTGCGACTCCACCTATCTTCAGCTTTGTTCTGTTCTCATATAATGTTCCCGCAGTGCGTTTGCAGGCGGCTCAATAAGCACATACTTACTTACTTATGTGTGTGAAGGCTTGATGTACGTCTACATTCATTTAGTCAGAGAGAATGTCGTTTTGAACATAAAGGGTACCAGAGTGTTGGTTGTCAGAATCTGTTTGAGTTTAACCGCACAGCTTCCCTCTTCTTCTTCTTCCAACCCTTTCAGCTATAGTAACTGAAAAGATGGTGGGATTGGTAAAGAAAAATGTATCGTCGGCAGTTGTTTCTTGTGTTGCATAACCTACTACATATATCTAGGCTAGGCTACATTTTATTTTCACTTTCATTTGTTTGCTTTTGGTCATCTGTAAGCTGTTCGAACCCTGCTCTCTACAGGCAATTAGAGCACCGCATACGATGGAACAATAACACTCGAATTATCGTGATTCAGGGCGACACTAAAGTGTCATAATCGGGTAAATTCCATCTCGCTTTCTTGTGGAGTTCATTTGAAATGATCTCCCGGAAGTTTGCTTTCCGTTTCAGGCATATTTCATTGAGTTATTTGTTTGTTGTCAAAAACTAATTAAATTTGAACGCTGCTATTGACGTTGCAGAAGACTTTCAGTGATAGACCTACGAGTGAATGACATGAATGCAGTTCGGAACGCTTTTGGGTTCTAAGGATTTGTTGAATTCAGCTTTAAGTAGCTTAGAATGTATTATTAACTTCATTATTTTAATCTAATTATGCCCTCGCTGCATCTACCATCCTTTATTCTCCTATCCACTTCTTTGTCCTCCTTTGTCATGTCCTACTATCACCCCCCGCTCCGCTTCCTCCCCCACCCTCCGCCATCCCCTCCCTGTCCTCACATCGCCTGAGTGAGGCGAGGTCTGCCGCTATATAGTTTACTTGACCGAAGATCAAAGCAGTGTGAACACAATGCGTGCGAAGTTGGTGTATTGAAATTCGGCCATAGATCCTGTTGGTAGTTTGGCCTTTAACCATTATGTGGCGTATAAATTACAATGGCGACACAATGTTTAGCAACAGACTCATTGTCACTACGCCCTGCGACTACAAGACTTTGTTGTTGTTGTAGTTGTTGTTGTGTGGCGCGGTGGTGAGCCGGTGACATTAGCGGTTGTGTTGCGAATCGCGATAATGATGAAGACGAAGACTATGATGATGGTCATGATGAGGGATAGAAGAAGGTGAAGGAAGTGTACGACAGGGCTTTTTTAAACGTGCAGTTGTAGCCTACACAAAATGTGCAGTTTTTTTCAAATAAAACGATGTTTTCCCGGTTTTTCAATTCAGTTTCCAACGTTTTTTTTACATCTATGATATTAATAAAATTGCAGCTAAAATTGCTAAGCATCATCCATTCGCTATTTCAAGGGTAACTCTTTGATAGCACGCCTCTGACATCCATTCACAATTCACTAGGAATTCCGAATTCATCAGCATATCGCGGCATTATCGCCCGGTCAAAAGTCATGCTCGCACTCGACGTTTGCTGTTAAGTGTTATGACAACGATGATGGACCCGATCAGGGCCGGATTAAGCAATGTCGGGGCCCTGTTCGTAAATTTTTGTGGGGGCCCTTTTCGGGAATTTTTTGCGAATTTTTTTTCAAATTTTTCGAGAAAATCATACCATTTCATCCGCCAAAAAGTTGACGACCTTTTTTTTAGTCATCCGCCGAAATTAATTTTCGGGAAAATCATACCATGTCATCCGCCAAAAAAGTTGACGACCTTTTTTTGGGAAAATAGTCGTGTGGCCAAAATTTTCTTAAAATTTTTTTTTACACATTTGTGGGGCCCCCTAAAGTGTGGGGCCCCTGTTCCGCCGAACATGTTGAACATGCCTTAATCCGGCCCTGGACCCGATGGTCGTGATGATTAGGATAATGATGATGCCTCTGCTGCTGCTGATGATGATGATGATGACAAGGACTAGAATGACCACCAGCAAATGAATAGTAGATTAGAGAATAAATAAATAATAGAAAGTTATGCAAAGTCATTCAACATTATCATAATAAAAATTTGCAAAGGCGTACAGTATTCTCGTAATCAAATTTCTTTATGCAAAATCAAAAATTCTAGGTAGGTGATATCAAATGGCCTATGTCAGGTAATGTCTGGAGTGACCATACGAAGAGGGAGGAGGTCGTGAAGGATGCGACAAGGTTTGAGAGGATTCAGCGGAAAAGAGCAAAGCTTGACTACATGAGCAAACCATATCGGTATTGTATTTCTGGTCATACGGTACTCACCAGCACCGGTATTTATCTCTGCTCCGGCTCTTTCCGGTTTACCGAATTATGATTCCAGACTCGTCTGGTCTTACCTGGTATTTTTTTAGCTAGTTCATTTCCGTCACAAGAATCATCTGTTCGCCCACCTCCCGTAGGTACCAAGGCTCTCACTCCACTCTTATATTGCGACCGAGCCACCCGCAGTAAAGATCCGAGAAATTAATCTCTGATAAACCGACCGTCCGGGAATCGAACCTGGGCCGCCGGCGCGGCGAGCGGGCTACAACCCACTCGGCCACGCAGGATCTCTATTAATCGAACAAAACAAAGAGTAGGCCTAAATACAGAAGCAGTACGGTAACAGTAAGTTTACTGTTTAGGGTAAACGTTTTTAGCGTCGAAAATTAATCTTTCGTTACAGCATTATTTTTTGTAGCCAATTCAACTTCTAGTTTGGCACGAATCATTCTCATTATATCCAGCTTCTATTTAGGCAAGAAATTGTTTCATTATTCCCGCTTGTTACAGTAGGCTATTTAGGCAGCAGCAATTTTCCTTAATTGCAACTTGATTAATATTATTAAAACATTATTGTTCATCAATCTAGCTTTGGCTTCGGCGAGTTTGTTTTCATAAATCCAACTTCTATTTAAGTAGGCTAAAAAATATTTCTATCAGTCCCAATTTTATGAAATTTAGAAAAAATTCTTTGGTCAATCCGAAACGCTAACATACATGTTTAGCCTACCTTGTTTGCACCTAATATCACTCAGATACGCCTAATCAGGACAGAATACACTTTGTTTCCTTCAGTAAGCTTATTTTAATTCACAAACCTCGCACTTCTAGCAAAGATATTAGAGTCGTAGACTAAGATGCGCCACATAATGTATCATAATGTACCTTAATGGTCACCTCACCTACCTTGTGATGGGTTTTTAGCGCTATAAGTAGAACGAAATAGCATTGTCCAGATGCCTGTAAGAGTCGCACGTTTTAAACATAAACCTTCTAATAAAATACATTCGTGTATAATGGTTATTATTACTCATCATATTTAATGTGCAGTTTAAATAGTTATGTTAGTTTACGGAGGCTGCAATTGTCCAATCGTTGGCGTATATATTTATCCATTTTGCCCATGGCGTCTATGGTTACTAGGGCGGTTGCTAGGAGCCATCAACCCCGTCACAACGTGGCGCCACGGTTTGTGTGCTTTGACCACCACCCAGACCAAATATACAGCGGAGATAGGAGGTGTCACATGATTCACATCTTAGTCTATATATACGACTCTAATATCTTTGCTTCTAGCGTCGGAATTATCTTGCCACATCTCAATGGTTATACATCTAATACATCTCTGTGGATTAATCTGCAAGGCATATTGTGTGTCTTTGGAGAGTGGGATCGTGTGCTGCGGATAAGCGACAAATTTTAGGTTTAAAGATTTATTTTTGGCAAGGAAGGTTGTTTAGATTTTGCGAAACGTGGCAAGATAATTCCGACGCTAGTATAAAAATATATACGCGTTATATTTATTATAATTTTATAATACATCTCTATGTGCACTGAAATGTACTATATACTACTGGAACGCTGATAGCCTATGAAAGTTCGGATTATCGCTCACTAATGAATTAGAAGAACGGTGGGAGGTTATGCGATATGCATCCCCCCATCAATGGATTAAGCTTATAGAAGTTGTGGTGGAAGCATTGAGATGTATGATTATCCTACGCTAGAGAGAGTAATCTCAGAGTATGACGTAGGCTAGCTGCCCTGCAATCAGATATCGAATTCAAAAGTTTACGTCGCTCTTATTCGTTACCGACGATATCGTAGGCGATTTCTCATACCGACCGACTAATCTTACAACTCGATTTGAAACGGACCACATAGAGCATTTCTGGTAATAAGACACCATAAACGTACATCAAGGGCACAGTAAACTAAGGTTTCACCAATTTAATTCAGCACAACCTTTGATTCCGTTTTTCCAGGACACTGACACCATTTCCCAGCTAACTTCCTTTCTTCATCAACATTATCAATGCCTAGTGATCTAAAAAATTGACGATGACGATGATGACGATGATGACGATGAAGATGACGACCTCCCAACAAACTAAAAGTGAGAAGAACGGAAAACGGAAGTAGGCCTACTGTAGTTCTACAGTCTACAGAGGTGATTTGTAACAGGAAGTATAGAAGGATAGACGGCTTGACCGGACACTCGATAGGCCTATATCAAACAACATTTGAACGGTAGGCCTATAACACGCGTAGTGAGCCAGACGCTCTCAACAAACAACTTTCTTCTAAGAGCGTTTTTATGCACCAATGCACTGGCTATGGCACGTCCACGGGCTGCGACTTGCTCGTCCCTATATCAACAATTCAAGTGCACAAGGCTAATAATGATTGCACACTGGAGCCTCGACAGCAGTCGTAATCGAGTTATATAACGCCACATCATTCGGTATTTTCATTATCTATGCCTACATCAAGATGAGCATTACACAACATGAATAGGCCTATAATTAGTCGAACATAACTGACATGCCACTGAGGCATGCCAGTAACTAGTACTAACTACTGTCGCTGTGCTGACGAATTTGAAGTTGTTAACATGAAATGTGATTTCCAACAGTGCACATCGTTGTACACCGTGTAATGTAATGATGTGGTCACGGATTATTCTGATGGCGCACAGGAAGCGTATGCTGATTCTGACCGTTCTGCTTTACGCTGTCGTCTTTCATGTCATCTACAACAGCTACTGGCAATTAAAGTCACCAACGAAGCAGACGGCTTCCTCCTCCCAGAATTCATGGCGTTTCATCGCCTTCTGGAATCAGCAGCAGCAGCAGCAGCCGCAGTCGGATGCTGAAGAGGGTGATTTGAAAGATGTGCTCGACGTCCATATTGAAGACCCACAGTTGGGTCACACTGGAGAGACGATGTCGGAGACAGGTGAAAAGAGTTTCCATCGTCACGAGACAATGGGACCGAACACCGTAGCCATTGGAGGTGGAATAACTTCGAAACGACTCTCGAACGTTAGTGAAACAAACATTGCGTCCAAATTCCAACTCTTCTTCACCTTCATTCCCACTTTCTGCGAAACGGCAAGTCCCGGCTTCGACTACCACTTCTACTTCTCATACGATTCAAATGACGGACATTTCAAAGACACGAACTTCTTGTTGGCCTTTCAGAGGACCTTTCTCAACGTCACGTCTGGTCCTCGTTGTCAAAATCTAACGGTGTCTATCCACATGGTGCAGTGCAGTCACTCAGGTCACCCAACGTGGGCACAAAACGACGCCATGTTGGAGGCTTACCTAGACAATGTAGAGTATTACTACCGGATAAACGACGATACGGAAATGATAACTAAGAACTGGACAGAGATGTTTATTGCTGTTCTTCAAGAATACAGTCCTCGACATGTGGGGGTCGTAGGACCGAATCACACGGGTGGAAACATCGAAATTCTGACGTATGACTTTGTTCACCGGACTCACGTCGACATATTCGGGTTCTACTACCCACGGTTGTTCACCGATTGGTGGGGAGATGATTGGATTACGAAGGTATACAGACCGGATCGATCGACGAAACTGGAGAATGTGCATTTCAATCATACACTGGGTCTTGGACAGCGTTATACCGTCGACATGACGGTTGAAAGAAAGCTACAGGATCAGTTGGATAAGGATAATTACACGCTGAACAGGTAACTTGAAAACTGCAGTCTGCACAGTAGGAATAGGCCTATCGCTTCAGGCTAAGCCAGTGGTTCTCATTTTTTTCGACTTTACGGCCACTTTTTCTTAGTTGGAGGGTCACTTTTCTTAGTTGAAGTACATTAGGGGCCGTAGGGTTGGGAATCGCTTCAGACTTAACTATGCGGGAACTCGCTTCATTTTCGTTTTCATCACTTTCAAGCAATCGGGATTAGGGATTTGGTTTGACCAGTTTCAAAGTTGCGAGTTCAAATTCATGAATCATGATTTAGCCTACCTTTTAAGTGTAAATTGGAGTTCGATGTGGCATTAACCAGTAAAACCATAGGCTACCTTTCGTTGCTAAATAATTGTAAGCCTGTAATTGTCAATTTAAAATGGAAGCTGGATTGAAGAAAATAGGTAAGTTTACCTAACTGGAAGTTGGATTGGTGAAATCAAGTCTTTGCGTCAATAGACTGAAGCTGTTACAGTAGGCCTGTCGTTGAAGTTTTTCCCCTTAATAGAAGTGGGCTTGGAGGGAAAATTCCTGCATAAAATTTAATGGAAGTTGGAATGATGACAAATTCTCAGTTAAAGTAGAAGTTGGATTAACGACTATTTTTCTTGAGTCATCAATTTGATGAATTTTTTTAATTTCATGATAGCTGGATTAATGACAGTTATAATGGATAAAAGCTATTGGTTGACTGCCTACATGTACCTACCAACGTTAGGTACGGCATTGAACATCTTCAAATAATTTAGCAACGTAAACTACGGTTTCACCAATTTAATTCAGCGCAAACTTTGATTCCGTTTTTCGAGGACACTGACACCATTTCCCAACTAACTTCCTGTCTTCATCAACATTATCAATGTTTAGTTATCTAAAATGGAAATAGTGGAACACCCCTTTAGCATTCAACATAATTATCATTGTTTTGAAATTGATAGACAATAGGGTCTTGCAAACAAGCATTTATTTTAGGTATTTATTTATTGCGCCAGAAACAAAACGGAATCCATGTAGGCCTAGGTCTACAACTGTTCAAAGAGAAAGAGAAACATTGTGCGGTAAAGACCTGTAGGTATACTTTGCCAAAGAGAATATTTCTCACTGGTTCCTACTAAAATGTGGAAAGAGACTTCTCATCTTTAAGTAAAGCGCTTTAGAAATTTGGAGATTACGATTACGATTACGATTAATTCTCTTGAAATGCGGTACGAGAAACCGCGAATCGTGTTAGTCTCAATTGTTAGAGCTTCGTGCCAATCAGGAATGAAGGCATTGTCTGCTAGTTCCATTGTCAGAGTTCCGTACGAATCGACTTTTAATTACACTCGTATGCTTAGATTTTATGTAGGCTACACGTCTTATTTACATGGCCTAACGTCTAAAATTCCTTTACTATAAGAATGGCAATGCAAATATAAAAAGTCGAAGGTCAACATCCTCTACCCGTGACAATCCTTCATTTAGAACTTAAAACTAAATCAACATCCTAAGCGATCACGGCGGTAAATAAACGAAGCCGTACTGGGGCGGTGAGTCCGCATAGGTGGCTGTGTGTGTGCGTGTGTGCGCTCCCGTGCATGTGTGTGGTGCAGATGGGTGTACATGTATAGTAACTGTATACTATAGGCGTTGTCTATGCATTGCATAGGTGTGTCAGACAGACAGGCAGAATAAATATTCATGTACAAAGTGAGCAATAGATTACTTTGCAAATTAGTAATTACTGTTTCCCCAAAATCGATATGATCAGACAGGTCGAAAATCAACTTTTCTTCATAAAACCAAACAATGTCGTTTCGCCAAATCACCAAGTCGCCACAGCATTACAGTAATTAAAGTACGTTTGGAAGATGGCGACATCATAGAAACCTTACATTGATAGGAACCATCATACTTGTCCCTAGTTCCCCCAACAGTTAAAAACAGATCAAGGGAGGGCGCACTTTAATCGACGCCATGCCATTATAACTATCAATGTTGAAACTTGAAAGGTTATGCTATTTGTCTTCGTAGGTACATAAACTACACAAGTACTATCAACGCTGTAAAAGTCGACGGAAGAAAAGTGATAGCCATGTCACTATTCGGAAAAAATGCCAAGTATTCTTGGGGAGCGATTCGCAACGCCCAGCTCGCTCCAATTCTCTTCCCGGGATGGAAACTTCGCATCTACGTCACAGCTCGTAGATCCAAGGCGGCTGATATCAAATCGTGGTTGGTACCAAAGAGAATACTGAACAAACTGAAACAACTGGGAGCAGAGTTGGCCTACGTCAAGACGAAATCGATTCCACCGTTCTTCTGGCGATATTTGGTGGTAGACGATAGCGGAGTCGACTACTTCATCGTTAGAAACGCCGACAGTCGTCTGAGCGAGAGAGACGCCATTGTTGTAAACGACTGGTTGCAACGTCAGACTTCCGAAGAGAACCTGAACGCCTTTCATTGTATACGAGACCATCCGAACCACGCCAATCTGTCGATAGTTGATGGTCTGTGGGGAGGTAATCGCTCCGCTGTGAGACGAATTCTTGGCCGGGATATGGTTACTCTACTCGACACTTTCCACAGCAGCGGAACCAAGTCATCGTCTGTCGACGAATACGTTGATATCATCTATCGGTTGACCAAAAGTTACCGGACATTGGCCAATAATAACGCTCCTTTCAGTGTCCTTAGCGACATCGTGTGGCCACTCGTGTCGTCAGTGGCCTACTGCCATGACAGCGTGTCATGTGACCGTTGGCCTAGTGCGCATGCGTTTCCAGTGGAGAGACAGACGGGAGAATACCTCGGTCAGAAGTTCGACGAACACCAGGAACCGATTTTGAACGAGTACGACCAACTGTTGGCGAACATGACGACGGGAGATGTCGTGACTAGGCGTACTACCGTTGCTATGGCAAAGATCGTTGCCAAAAAGACGTATTCAGGCACAAGGAGGCCTACTCAATAGGGAACGACATGTTGTAATTGTTCCTTTTCTTCCTCTTCTTCTTCTTTAGTGTTCTGCCTTTAGGCAGGTCCAAGATTCAAACGACACCATTCTTGTCTGTTCTTTTCCCTTGATTTCTTTATATTTTCGTCCTTTTTTCTACGTCCATCAACCAATCCATCATCGTCTTTTTGGTCTTCCTGGTGCACGGTTTATTTCTTTATATTCTTCCATTCAGTACTATCTTCAAGAGCGAGTCTCCTCTCAACTTGTGACCCAGCCAGTGCATCCACCTCCCCGTATTGTATGCTATTAATCAGCGATCTTTCTTCTTGCACCATGCAGTTGCAGCACTTCCTCTGTGGTTTTGCAGTCCATCCAACTAATCTTGGCCATTCTTCTCCATGGCCACATTTCAGTAGTTTCCCTGTATCTCTATAAGTGCGCTAATAAATACAACAAGCGAATCCACTCGTTCAGCGACCAGAAATTATGTACTACGTGTATATCTGTAAGGCTATATAATTATGCATGTAGTACTGCCTAGCCCTAGAGCATAGACTAGGTTGATATGAAGCGAAGCCACTCCTCGTGTACAAAACATAATTACTTGTGGGCTTGCGTTTCTGTAATGCGGAAGTGATCCAGCATCTCCCTTTGCGGAAGTTATAGCCTATACGCATTCTGCGCTGTAGGCAGAGTACCACATTAAAGAAGATGGAAAGTGAATGACTGGAAGTGTTTATTATGGCATGCGACCAGTGTAACCTACTCGAAACAATACTTATTGTCTTTCATAATTATCATCTATAGTAACTTGTCGATTGTCATATTCGAGATAGCAACTTTGAGTCGTCTACGTTTCATAACCAATTGGATGTGAGGTGTATAGCATTAGAACGTTTGTGTTGATGTGGGACTATGACACACCACAATAGGATTGCATGTTTTACTTGAAAGTCACGATATCAAACAGACAACATTAATTGTACGTGAGCTAAACTATTATTTTATGTCCAATTAATTATTAGCTATACTGGCGATTATGACGAGCAAATAACTATTTTCAATCCTATATTAAAATGGTCAACAGGCAAACAGTTACTAATTTTAGGCTTACATCCAATAGCTAGCCTGCTTAGCAGTGCAGTTTGGAGTCATCGTTCTCAACGTTGTTATATGTTCGAAGGCCATTATTTCAAGTGCAACATAAAATCTTAGGCCTCGAATGTTTTAGTCGTCATTTTTCGTCAGCTTTCTTATTGAAATGCTGCAGAAGGCCTAAGAGCAAGTTCAGTGATTGTTCACGGTTCAGGACACACAGGTAAATGAATTTTAAAATGTTTGCAGTAGTCTAAAGGCTCAAGACATGCATGGTTGAGTTAACCGAGAACGAACAGCGAAGTGTAATTTTATTTCACAGGATAGGCTACATTTAAAATATTTTAATTCGAATATCCTTTGATTTTCAATACAGCGAAATGGTTATCGTCTGAATAATCTTCAACAGTTGACTCTTCCGTTAACTTGTAAATTTCTTACTTTTGAATGAACGAAAGATAAAAGAAAATTTGTATGCAACCAGGAGTCACATTCAGTTGATTGACAGTTTCAATTAGCCGAGGTATTCTTACGAAACTACCAATAATTATTGCGTGTATTCGGAATCGACTTTTACAAACCACCTGTGCACATCTGCAGCAATGAAGCCTACTATAGCTTGAACATAATAATTATTTTTGAAAATGAAAACTGAAAACTGGAAACTGAAACGTGCTCTCTATAGAATGTGATATCATAATTATTATCATATTCTGTAATTCTATAGAGCAGCTGTTAGAGCATGTTTCAGTACACATAGCCTATAGGCTATGTGTTAATGAGTCCAAAGTAGATGCAAGTGTATGCTACACATTAAATTTTCTATAGGCTACAGGCTACAGCTAAAATTTCATTATACTGCATGGCCTTTTGCCCTTTTCCCCCTAGCTCTAAGAAATTCCTTTCCGGTGAAGCGAAGCGCCATACAGAGATTGAAATGTCGAATTGCAGATCAAATGGGAGGATTATCCAGATCGAAAAGAAACACAAATAAATTATCACCAATGGCTTTTATTCGTCCGTTGTCGACTGAAGAGCCAAAGAATACCTGAAAATGAACAACTGCCTTTCGCTCTGGACGTATTATTCGGACAGGGACTTTCTATGTATCTGCTCCCTGTCAGAATGTCCATAGGCTCATGACCATGGGCCTAATGCTGACGAAGAAAGGTGCAGTTAACTAAACATCTCAGCTATATTCAAGTTCAAGCAGTAGTCGGGAGCGCCTCTGAGTATAGGTTCTTGATGGGGCTATAACAAATGCTCATACATGTTAACGGCTCGTAAAATGTGCATCTGTTAATTGTGTTAGAGTACAATAGGTAGAGAGAACAAGTCGAATCTTCACGTATAATGATTTCCTTATTAATGACGAGAGGTTATCAGAGGATTGGTTTAAGCAAGCTTAAATAATGTCCTATAACTAATGTCCTAACCTAATTAAATGATTTCTTAGCCAATATTTATAATAGTTGCAAAATTTCGACGATATTCTAGACAAAGAACTTTAATTTTGAACGTCAATCGTATCTTTCACTGTCACTACTCCTTTTTCATTAAATAGCCTACAGTCAGATTAAACATATAATTTTAATTTTTCGTCAGTTATTTTCGACGATACCCTGTCCGCAAATGAAACGCCGGGATAGGGGATAGGACACTCCAGATTTCTAGATGCTGCCACCCCAAGCTTCTTAATTGTAAACAGAGGACACATTGGCTTCATTGCAACAATTAGGCCTAAAGCATTGCTAAATAGAAACTAGCCTAACAAAGAATCTCGATAGACCTAACAAAAGAATGGAGTGGAGAGACTTGACTCACTTGAGCAAACAAACAGTCTACTGCACGGGAATGGTTAGGCTGAGTGGATGGCAAGCGTCACTGTGTAGTGGGTACACTGGGTAGCCTACTCAATAAATCAAACACAAAATAATTATGTCTAGCATAAACACGCTCGGGGAATAAATATAGGCGAAACGCTCTGTCTAACAATTATTGGCTGCGGGCTTTTCCTTCATGACTGCCACAGCCTCAATGCACGGACCACTGTAACAGTATAAGCCTATCCACGTGCTGCGACACGCTCTTCGCTACATTAATAATTAATTCAAACTACCTAATGAATAATGCAGAGCTGTTTAGGCTAGAACGGTGAAATGTGCGCGACGGGCTGACAAAAGCCAACAATGTGATTCACACATGAGACTCACTGCAGTCTGCGCCCTGGACCACAGTTGCAATACACGTAGCGACTCCTCGTTTGCCCTTCCTTGCTCTGCTGGATGATTTACAACATGAATGTGTTATTCGTCTGCCATAACCGACGCATTGCTAGTTGACATTCTCTACTGAGGCATCTTGAGTTGACAATTTTAGCGTGCAGCTCTCTTCAGTAGGCTTACGCCATTGCTTATCGCTGGATGCAAGTCTAAGATTAACAAATCAAACTTAGAGTAATAATAATTCGTGGCATGATGTTCTGGTCACGGATTAACCTGATTGCAAATAAGAAGCGAGTGCTGGTTCTGTCCGTTCTCGTCTACGTCGTCGTCTTTCACGTCATCTACAACAGCTACTGGCGATCAACGTCACCAACCAAGGTGACGACTTCCTCCTCCCAGAATTCATGGCGTTTCATCGCCTTCTGGAATCAGCAGCAGCAGCAGCAGTCGGATGCTGAAGATGGGGATTTGAAAGATGTGCTCGACGTCCACATTGAAGACCCACAGCTGGGTCACACAGGAGAAACGATGTCGGAGACAGATGGAAAGGGCTTCCATCGTCACGAGACCATTGGAACAATTACCGTAGCCATTGGAGGTGGAATAACTTCTAAAGGTATCGCAGACGTTAATGAAGGGAATATTGCGTCCAAATTCCAACTCTTCTTCACCTTCATTCCCACTTTCTGCGAAACGGCAAGTCCCGGCTTCGACTACCACTTCTACTTCTCATACGATTCGACTGACGGGCATTTCAAAGACACGAACTTTTTGTTGGCCTTTCAGAAGACCTTTCTCAACGTCACATCTGGTCCTCGTTGTCAAAACCTAACGGTGTCTATCCACATGGTGCAGTGCAGTCACTCGGGTCACCCAACTTGGGCACAGAACGACGCCATGTTGGAGGCTTACCTAGACAATGTAGAGTATTACTACCGGATAAACGACGATACGAGAATGATAACTAAGAACTGGACCGAGCTATTCGTTGCTGTTCTTCAAGGCTACATCCCTCGACATGTGGGAGTCGTAGGACCGAATCACTCGGGTGGGAACACGGCCATACTCACCTACGACTTCGTTCACCGGACTCACGTCGACATATTCGGGTTCTACTACCCACGGTTGTTCACCGATTGGTGGGGAGATGATTGGGTGACGAAGGTGTACAGACCGAGTCGGTCAACGAAACTGGAGCATGTGCATTTGGCTCACACTCTGGGTCTTGGTCAGCGCTACGGCGTCGACTGGTCGGTAGGAGGAAAGCTACAGAACCAGTTGGATAAAGATATGAAGTCGCTCAACAGGTAAACTGCCAAAAAACACTGTCTTAGCATAATAATAATTGCTTTTGACGACACACAATGCGTCGGTATCTCCACTGAGCCTAACGCAGTGTAGATAAAAGATAAGCAGATTCTTTTACTGACCAATAATAAATTGGTTATCGGCATTTTGATGTAGACAACTTTTCGTCAACATGTCATCTGCTGGAGGTAGTGTGCGGTCATGGACCCTGGGCGAAGGTGGTGGAAGGCTATCTTTGACCGGCGGCGGCAGGTCATGCAGTAATAGTATTCATGATCCCCATCCACCAGGACAAAGGCAAAGAGATTGGAGTCTGTCTTACATGTGGCACTTAAAGCAGCTCAAAGAGTTGTTCATGAGAGAATACCGTCATGGAGGAAATGGAATTGGATAAGGTGATTAGGGACATCTAAGAAGACTTCATTCGACCATGCTCCACCTGGAATATTGACTTGCGCTGAGTCTTGTACTCAAACAAAGTCCAAAAGTCATTATTGTTGCCAGACCATCCTTCGATGACACTCATTTGCTTAACTTTCATTCCCAATTCATATATAGGCATTGTCGTTGCTTCTGTTGATAAAACATCAGCCATTTAGCCATATACAGCGTTTGCTTTTCTTGGTCCCGCGGACACTGCTATTTTTAGAACTAGGTCATCACCCTTAGCAACCGACATCTTTAGCGATCCGGATGTCAATAGGAGCAGCACCGGCCGCATGCTGAGTGCTTGTTCATGCACGAGCGTGTGTGTTTGCATAGGTGGTTGAGGGTGAAGACAGAGAAGGAGACCGAGGAGAGAAGAGAGAGTGAACAGAGAGCAGAAAGCAAAGAGCAGTGAGGAGTGCGAGAAGAGATTGGAGAGAAATGAAGAGTGAGAGAGAATACGAAGAAGGCAGAGAGATGACAAAGGGAGAGAGAAAGTGGAATTGAGAGAGGAGTGATGGAAGAGTAGATGAATGTAGGAATATAGGTAGAGGAAAGGGAGAGATAGAAAGAAATGCGGAAGAAAAATAGGGTGGGAGAGGAGAAGATATGGGTGAGATAAATAATGGTAACGTTCGCTAGCTGAGACGTAAAATGACTGGGAGCCTTGCGCATGCGGACAAGCATTATAGGCTAGGGATTGCACTGCATGGATTAGGTCATTGTGACTAAGAAGACGGCAATGACAACGACTACGACGACGACGACGAAGATGATGATAATGGTGGTTGCATCAATGAAAGCGATGGAGATGATGACGATGACAACGACAGTAATAATAATAACAATAATAACAACAAAATGATCTCTTGATAACCTTTAGCCAATCTTGACACATTAAGCATATTTTGTGGTAGGCTATGTTACCCTAACCTCGCTTTAATGATAACATTGGTCGCAGTTATAAAAACAATGTGACTAATGAGATAGGCCTCCTATTACTAGGAAGGAAGTTTCTGATGTGAGGTTCATTAATCGCAGCCATGCGAATATAATCAGTTTTGAAAAGTTATGCGTGTTTGTCTTCGTAGGTACATAAACTACACAGGTACTATCAACGCTGCAAAAGTCGACGGAAGAAAAGTGATAGCCATGTCACTATTCGGAAAAAATGCCAAGTATTCTTGGGGAGCGATTCGCAACGCCCAGCTCGCTCCAATTCTCTTCCCAGGATGGAAACTTCGTATCTACGTCACGGCTCGTAGATCCAAGGCGGCTGATATCAAATCGTGGTTGGTTCCAAGGAGGATACTGAATAAACTGAAACAACTCGGAGCAGAGTTGGCCTACGTCAAGACGAAATCGATTCCACCTTTCTTCTGGCGATATTTGGTGGTAGACGATAGCGGAGTCGACTACTTCATCGTTAGAAACGCCGACAGTCGTCTGAGCGAGAGAGACGCCATTGTTGTAAACGACTGGTTGCAACGTCAGACTTCCGAAGAGAATCTGAACGCCTTTCATTGTATACGAGACCATCCGAACCACGCCAATCTGTCGATAGTTGATGGTCTGTGGGGAGGTAATCGCTCCGCTGTGAGACGAATTCTTGGCCGGGATATGGTTACTCTACTCGACACTTTCCACAGCAGCGGAACCAAGTCATCATCAGTCGAAGGATACGCTGATATCATTTATCGGTTGGCTAAAATGTACCGTACATCGGCCAATAATAACGCTCCTTTCAGCGTCCTTAGCGACATCGTGTGGCCACTCGTGTCGTCAGTGGCCTACTGTCATGACAGCGTGTCCTGTGACCGTTGGCCTAGTGCGCATGCGTTTCCTGTGGAGAGGCAAGCCGGGGAGTACCTCGGTCAGAAGTTCGACGAACACCAGGAACCGATTTTGAACCAGAACGACAAGCTGTTGGTGAGTGCTCCCGTCCGTTGCACGAACACGACGCGAGTCATGACGACTAAGGGACCTGCCTTGACTACCACAGTTAGACCTGCCGTTACAACGATCGCTGTCAAAAACAACTCTTCAGGTGGAAATACTCGATAGCAAAGATTTTCCATAGTTTTCAATGAATCTATATCAACTTTCAGCAATCTCGCAACGTCTGTGATGCTACATCTTCGACTGTATAGTTCTGCATGGTTTGTCGATTCGACACACGGTTCTGTGCTTGAGATTCCGCTCGCTATAGATGTCAGGAGAGTTGAATCCATACACTCAAGGAATTCTCTCGTACATATATAATGATTTTACCCTATGTGGTAAACTCATGTAAAAACGTCTGATTAGCAGCATAATATAATCTCTGAGTCCAAACGAGCCAAGAAATCGTAGAAGACAGTCATGAGTCATTTATGGTCGTGTACCCCTAGAATTTACTTCAATGATCATAATGAGGGGTCATTGCATAATTACGTAACGCTAAAAATGACCGTTTCTGACCCACCCACCCTGTAACCCTTCGTAACGTTTGCCTTGACCCACCCACCCTCCCCGGCGTTACGTAACGATTGATACGAAAACTCAGTTGAGATTTACAGGTCTATTATTGGCTTATGTGAGCGCGTAATTAGCCTATAATTCATATTTTCGTAGCGAAATTAATATACCGGTAGTAGCCTATAGGGCCTAAGCATATCGTAGCCTACATGTGAATTAGGACTATAATTTGACATTAGACTAGGCTTAAAATATCGGCAGACACCATGTTTTATTTATAATATTATAAATGAAGTCATGCGTGAACTGCAATTTTCTTAAATTTTACCGCAAGAATAAATTTTTTTAAGGCGTTACGTAACGTTCAGCTTCCCCCACCCACCCACCCCCGTAACGTTTCGTAACGTTTTCAATGACCCCACCCACCCACCCTCGAGCGTTACGTAATTATGCAATGACCCCTGATGGGCCTGTTTGACATCAAGAGATGACGCTCTTGTATGTTTGTAACACACCGAATGGTATACGCTAAATAGACCTAAGGTTGCTTATGAGACGCTATGGAGAACAAGAACTTTTAATAAATTCCTATCGTCATCTTATTTAAATTTGTGCAACGTGTTCATGTCGTGAAGTCGCCAGATAAACTGGGCCAGGTAGACCTATTGAACCTGTGGAATTGTAAAAATGCACATTCGTAGGCAATAATAATTATTTATTGTGTATGTTATTTAAATGCCCGTCGATAATAAATAAAAATATCAGAGTCTCAAGTGCACATGTGCATAATGGCTCGTCAAAAACATTCATCAGAGGAATTGCAGATCTGACTGCACACGTGTATAGGCAAGTTGAATCGCAGCGTGCTAAAGTAGGAAGTAGGCTTATTAACCTTGAAAGACTGCGCACTCCGTAAAGTTGTCGGCTCCAAAAAAGTTGATGACCTTTTTTTCTTCACGCTCAACTTTGGGGGGGACCAATGCATGAGCCATCCCCAACACATTTTTGGGGGGACCGTCCCCTTTTGTACCCCCTAGGTTTCCGCCCATGTAGGCTATAGTTGCCTCTTTAAGCAATAGGCCTACGTTGTCGCTGTGCATTATTTAAAATAGTAAAATAGTAACTATAACTTGCAGTGACATTTTACAACTAGCAACGCACAACACTCGATAAAATATACGTTCATTATGCAAGTAGGCTATATGCAAAATGATAGTCTCATGCAGCGAATCGGTTTTAGATTAATTTTGGTAAAGGCCTACTGTAATGGCCACGTCGCCAATCGGACTGTGAATAAACTCAGAGCCTTCTATTAATTACAGTGATGGACGGTTGGGGGTAAATTTATAGAGCTTTGATAGTGTCACAAAACTTAAGTTTGCACTATATCGAAAATGATGCGGTGAGCACACACACACTGCATGCAGACTGGCAGTTGCCACATCGCTTGTCAAGCACACGAGAGGAAATAAACCGTGCGCCAAAGACTTTTATGAGTACGTCTTAGCAAGGGTGTTTCGCATGCACCCGCTGCCTTTTTAGTGCGTCAACAGTAGCCTTGTACTTTGTACACTGGTCTGACTTGTGTTTGACCCCCTAGACCTATTTAAGCATTTAAATGTGTGCATGATTACAGTGAATTCTATCTACTATAGCCCGTTGATGTCGATTGCAGCCCTTGCCATCTTTCTCCACTCGATTCTATCCAGTGCACTCAGGCGTCACCATAGGCCTAAATCAGTCATCCATGACGGTGTGACCCACATGTACTTCATGACCTGCGAAGAGTTCTTTGGATATTTTAATATCATCTTTAGGCGGCAGTTAATTTCTTCAGTCTGCTGAACGATTACCATGATTAGGCCTACCCACCCTCATGATATGCGACCTGTTCAAATTAATTCACCACCACTTGACCCTGTGACGCCAAACGCGGAGTTTGGCGTCAAAGGGTCAAGTGGTGGTGAATGCACAATGCACATCCAGTATGCAAAAATCTCTTACACACGTAGTCCGACATACACAGGTCTGAATCCTCCTCCTGTTTTACATGTTTATCTGCCTTTAGGCATAGAGGATCGCGCGCACAATATCGCCATTCATTCGTTTAGTTGTCTAGGCTTCTCCTCTTCTTCACCCTGCTTTAGCCATCCCTCGTCTGTGTCCGTCCGTCCGTCTGTCCGTCTGTTTGTAGTCCATGTACATCTTAATCATGTAAATATGTGTACCCGGTATATATAGTGTGTGCGTATTGTATATTTGCATGTGTGTGTGTGTGTGTGTGTGTGTGTGTGTGTGTGTGTGTGTGATATTTAGAGAGCCATGTTGGCCTAATCCTCATGTGCATAGACAACATGTTTTGGGTGGAGTATTGCTACAAGGTGTGGAGTCTGCAGCTCTGAGTCTTTGTTCAGAGTCAGCGACCGAGACGTCTAAATAATATTTTAATTTCCAAATGGAAGTCACACGATACCTAGGCTACTTAAGTAGGTATATAGTCACTTGTAAGCCTATCTATATACATGTAGGTCCATTGTGATCGCTGCTTCTATTGTATAGAATCCTTTGCCTGATGGTCTCAGCAACGCCCCTCGAGCTGCCATGCACCTGTCTAGGTGGGGCCCGTGTGAAGTATAGCCTACTTGTTTACCATATTGCGGTTATTTTTGTTATGAAGAGTATTTCTTCTTCTTCATTATGCAAGTTCATTGATTACTACTGACACTCGATCGATTGTTACTGCAGCCAATTGGTCGATATACAAAATTATACATTTATAACATTGTATACACTATAATACAGGTGAATGTTGGTGGTTTTGTCAATAATTATTGTTGGTAACGTGTCCTTTAACATTGCAATACATATAATTATATATGTATATATATGTATGTATATATATTTATATATATGTATATAAATGTATATATATATGAATTTAAAATCGTGAGGATGGCCGTCTGCACATTCGGCTACATACACCCACAGAAATTGCACTCATCCCTTCGATTACCATGTTTGTCTGGTATGCAACTATGCATAGGCCTAAGCAGCACCTTGTAACAATGAGCTGCATTTTAATTAACCTATCGGTTTTTTGTCCTATCAGTTCACATGACATTGTTTTTCGGAGTGATCGAGTGCATTATATTTATAGGCATATTATTGATTATTGCATCAGCGTACATGCAGTTGTCTGACATTGCGTGCAGTTTTGTGACTAAATGTTCTAATTAACCGGTTCGAATATTGAATTCACGTTATGCGTTTCTATGTCGGCCTATAATAATCGAAATTTTATACCGGTGTGTATAAAACCGCTGTTGATGTAGGGCCTACGCACGACCTATTGTGTGACGCCGGAAACTTGTACCGGTTTGGTTTATAGCCTTATGGGGTCATGCATTGCAGTGCATAGGATTCAGAGAAGGAAGATGTATCTGTTCATTTATTTCCAAAAGACCACAGGCAAAACGTTGTATGTGACATTAACATAATTGACAGTATGGCTACTAGCCTAAATGTTTATTGTTGAGTTCGTTACTGTGTTAGTATACGCCTACAATCCCTACATGTAGAGTTGTAGACTCTCAATAGATCAATTACTGTTCACTATCCGGCAACTATGAGAAAAACAGAGGAAGTTCACATAAGATGGGACTGTGACACACCTGTTGTCACTGCAATACGGCAGAGGAAGCCACGTCTATAGAAATGCAAATGTCTTGTCACGAATATTAGGCTATATTCTGACATAGAAGCAGGGCCGGATTAAGACATGTTCAACATGTTCGGCCGAACAGGGGCCCCCGCACTTTAGGGGGTCCTCACACACGAGAAAACAAAAATTTTAAAGGAAAAAATGGCATAGCCTATTTTGACGAAGTTTCGACCAAACGACTAAAAAGATCATCAGATTTTTCGATCGAAGATCCCCAAAACATTTTTCGAACAGTGCCCCCACATTTATTAATCCGGCCCTGCATAGAAGCTGGATGAATGTTGAAATACCTGAATGCGGTTATGATCGTGCCATTCGTGCGCGGTAATAATCGTGCGCGGTAGGCCTAATGAGCGTGCGCGGTTTTGTGAATCACGGTTTTGTGTGCGCGGTTTTGTGTGCGCGGTTTTGACCGGATACCTGGCAGCTATTAGGCCTACAACTTGCGGTGCTGTTTTCTTGATTTTATTTTATAAGTGCTTTTTATGTTCTCCTCACAGCAAGGAAAGCGTGATGGGCCCTACGTCTTTTTCTCTTTATGGTATAGCCTACAATTAAAATAGTGTCATTTTAATTGTTATTAATTCACTCTTAATGCAAATATTTGTTGTGCAACGATCTGCCATACGGTGTACCTTAAGATGGGACACCACTGTCCCATCTTAGGAGACAGCGGTGTTCCAGCTTATGATGTTGGGTTATATGACTAAAATGAGATAGGTTGCAGTGTGGAACATACAGGACGAGTATGCACGAGCCTGGACAGCCATAATATTATGTGGTAGGCCTAGAGTCTGTTATTATAGGACATGACGATTTTGTCCGTGGCACATTTAGGCTATTATTTTATTAAGAGCATTTTTATAGCGCCCCTTAAAAAAATACCTACTCAGATCTAGCACTACCGAACCAACCTAGACTAAATAGAACAGTCTTCAGACTAGAATAGAACATGCATGGGGCGGAGTGATTTCTCGGCACTAGGCGAAGTGTCACAAGAAGCCATTCCAGTTTACTGCCTGCAGCAACCGACAAAGCTCAGCGTTGTCTTGTGGATCCGAGGTCCTCGAGCGGAGGACAAAAAGCTCAGCCTGTACATGTACATATATGAACGAAGGAAGCCTCTGCTCTAAAGATATTAGGGAAACAACGTTAAGTATCTCATGACTCGAAGTTACAGAGATTCGTTTAGACCAGTCGCACAACCCTGTGTGACAGAAGTAGACCGACAGGCTTGCAATGTTATGATATTCAATACTCGTCACGACATTCTCACGAAAGGTGTCGACACCTCTCCACGATAATATTATATAGCAGCTCAAGTCCTTCGGTGCACTGTGCCATTCAGCAGATGTAGGAAACTAATTAAACCCAGTCACCCACAGTGATACCGCTCCTTGGCTTTTTTCCCAAGATCTTGGCTTTTTCAATCGTATCTTGGGATATTGGCTTTTTTTCAAAGGACCTTGGCTTTTTTACTTGGCTTTTTTTCTGACAACTAAATGACAATAATCTTAGCAATAATTCACGAAATAGCAATAATTTAAGCAATCATCCACTAAATAACAATAATCTTAGCAGCAATAATACAACAATGGCAGCGGCTCCATCTACTGACTAGGATTTATCCGACTTATTATTATTCTCTGAACGTTTATTTCTCAAAACTAGGGCACTTTGTTCCAAAATGTTGTTGGTATGTTAGAAAATCAGCGAACGGAACCAATTATTAACAATTTAACATACATTAATTTCAGGATTAATTATACATAATTTCATAAACATCACAATTTATTGGATAAAATAGCTTCTGTTGAAAGAAAATAGGTGACATATAGACCATAATTATAAACTTGGCTTTTCTTGGCTTTTTTTAAGACCCCATCTTGGCTTTTCTTAAATTTTGTAGCGGTATCACTGGTCACCCATATCTTACTAGGTCACGCACAGTCCTTAGGCTTATTGTAACCCATTAATTTTGAACACAATATTGCATGCACATTGCACAGAGTCTCGTTTGAAGAAATTCTCGAGTGTCCATACCAGCGCCTATGACAAACTGTGAGGCTAGATGCATGTAAGCCTAAACGTCATTTAAAACGAATAATAATAATAGGCTACTCTTATTTCTTGTATTCGTGCGGGATTCCTTCACACTCAGAGGTTGAAACGATAGCTTCCACTGAGTCCTTGATTAACAGAGGTGGTAGCAAGCACAGTGCATTGCATCCTTGTCTCTCTAGTGCCAACTATTCTTAATTTCATCGCCCCCAAAGTTGAGTAGGCCTAGTCTTTTTGGATGCTTCAACACTTTGTCTTGAAAGCACTATCATGGTGCATGATCACTAGCTTGTATACAAGTGACTTTCATCCTCACTCACTTTTAGCACCATCCCTCGATTCATGTGGAAACTCGTTGTTTCTCATCCAC
The DNA here is from genome assembly GCA_945859605.1 of Lumbricus rubellus. Classification (NCBI taxonomy): domain Eukaryota; kingdom Metazoa; phylum Annelida; class Clitellata; order Crassiclitellata; family Lumbricidae; genus Lumbricus; species Lumbricus rubellus. The sequence continues at coordinate 42,034,811 of OX243816.1, read as the reverse complement.
AAATGCATCATTGATCACTTTTCCAAAAATGTAAGAGCATTCCAGTTCTGTGACCTACTTAGACAGTGTATACATGTAGGTGGCGGCAAGTGATATGAATTACTATTTTGCTCTTGACCTGCCTTATGAATTCCAAAAATTCTTTGAAATTTTCAATAGGCCTATCTTCTTTAGACTCGCATCAATTCTTCGATCTGAGGAATAACTCCCATGAGCATGACGCCACCTGCAGCTGGGATTGTATTCCTGGTGCCCATGGGCGGAGTTTGGTTTCCGTTCTTGGGATCGAGGGCTAACCCCGAGTCTGCATGGGCCTTATTGGGAGGGCTAACCTCGAAAAAGGATTCCATTTTCATGGTAAAAAAGTTGAATCTGGGCTTTCTTGGAGGGGCTTAGCCCCCCCCCCTAGCCCCGGATAAACTCCGCCCATGCTGGTGCCGCCACTTCTTTTACGTCTTTCCGCAGTGCAGTGTAGCATAATTATATCTGCTTCTTTATCACATTGCCCACCACTGCTCTGGTCCAAGAGGACATTTCACATACCCGCGGTATACCGGAACGTACCCCACGCAGCTTCTATGCTACTGATATACCAGGCCTGTTGTTTTCGCATTCGTAATGAAAACTCTAGCTTTCTATAGCGCTACCCTAAGCTATGAGCAATTAGGCATTGACTTTTTCATGAGCTGAATTAAAAGACCAGCTAAAAAATTAAACGTGGTTGCGGAACAGGCTGCAACAGCTCATACTTTGAGCCAAGGAATGCCACCTTGTATAAATGTGTCCCGCTATATGATAAGGTACCATAAGTCGGCGTACAGTTTCGCGAGAAATCGCGCATAAAGACGTGGGGGGGGGGGAAATTTTATTATCAAATTTGAGTTCTTGGTATTTTTAGCAGCAGGTGAAAAGGACTTTTAAGTTAATAACACTGATAATATTACATAATAGACATCACTGAGAATTGGTTGTGAACCTGTCGTAGGATAAATCGCTCAGAAGCGCTCCCAGTGTGCAAGACCCCACGATACTCATCGATGGAAATAAGTGGCAACTTTTTCATGAACATCATTATAAGTCAGTCATTTATCATCCAATTTTGATCTGGTTTTCAGCAAAATGTTCAGCTCACTTAGCTGGTTTGTGAAGGCATAACAACTCCAAACCCGACTTATGGTACCTTTTCATATAGCGGGTCACAAATGCAAATAACACAAACATCAATTAATCATTGTGTATGCCTTTTGTGACGCAGCAGTGCATGTGAAAACATTTTTGCAGTCACCAACCGAACTACGAGAAGGGTTGATGAAAATAGAGAAACGAAAATCACCAGCGTAACCGCTCAGGCCACTTCTGTAACTCAAGCAATACGTAGGCCTACGTTGGCCTACGCAGGGCTTAAAGGACGGTCACGGACGGCGCCAGGCACTTATTTCCAAATCTCTATGCTGTACGGCCTGCCGCTTAGGTTATTTTGGCCTGCGCGCTCATGAATAGATGAGGGACGTCCATGCAGGCACTTCCCTTTTACACTTTATGCACGTAGGCCTACAGGGCGTATAGCCTACGTACTAGTAGGCTAGGCTACGTAGACCCTACGCCACTTGTAAAAAGTTAATATGGACTCATGCATACAGTGTAGGCCTATGCATATTTAGGGCCTATATGTTAAATTGTTTCAATTTCACGAAAAATACACCTATAAAAATTGCTACGTTTATATAAAAATCACAAATATTTTCATCAGTCCAGCTTTCATTTGAGCAAGAACATTTTCATCAATCTAGCTCCAATTTAAGTAGGCCTATGCCTAAGAATAATTTTTTAACAATTTAATTTCACGAAAAATAGGCCTACACCTATAAAAATTGCTACGTTTAGCCTATATAAAAATCACAAATATTTTCATCAGCCCAGCTTTCATTTGAGCAAGAACATTTTCATCAATCTAGGTCCAATTTAAGTAGGCCTATGCCTAAGAATAATTTTTTAACAATCCAACTTCTATTTAGCGATAATTCTTTTCATCAATCCTACTTGACAATGTGTACGACTAACAGCTAGATGTGTTTTACCTTAGGACCGCCTTTCGGAGGTTTAGCCTACCACTTAGGCTATCGGCCTATGCAATTTATGTTCTACCCGAGAGGGCCGGGTTGTCCTATCCTGAGAATTGTCCGGAGGTTTTTTGTCTGGGGTTAATGTCCTACACACGGATAACGCACTGGCATGGAGATCAGAGGAGCCGAGTTCCATTACCGAGGCCTAGTGGGATAGACGTGCTGTGTAGGCCTACAGTGTAGCCTAGGCCTACATGTGTAGGACACTGTAGGTTGGTGTTAAAGCCGTTGCATTGCAAGCAGTCTTTTCTGTTAGTTGATTTTTTATTTGAATTTTTTTGGGATTGAAGTCAATTACGATAACTGCACATCTGTCAACCGGATTATTGAATAAAAGAAAATTATAATAATATAAGCTTATAATTTATGTAAATCCGCGATTGAAAATTTTAGCGCAAAATAACGGTAAAATAGCGCTAGAAAAAAATGTCGCCATCTTAATTTTTATCGTGTTTACGAAACGATGAGGCTAAAAAGTCAAAGTTTTTCTACATAAATATTGTATAACAAGCACATTAGGCAGATTTATCATCCCTTATTGCTGACTGATGGGGGAACATTCTCCCTCGCCGACCCCAGAAAGGGGAATATACGGTTTTGTTCTTTATTTGTCGGCATGGGTTTGTTTGGGTGAGTTGTAAAGTAACGCGACTGGAATTCCTTTTCGTGTGATCTGTTTAGCTTGCGACAATTCTAGATTCGACTTCTATTGCATTTCGCTTAAAGGCACTTGAACAACAATAATATTGTGTCTAACTTTCCTGGAATTTCCTTAGATTTCGACTCGGAAATGCTTGGTCAAATGATTTTGTCCAGATTGACTTCCATTCAGGGTGCTGTCTTGGAAGAACACTAAGTCTTGCTTTGAGTGCCTTCATTGCTTAGACTATCCTCGTATCACACCATTTTGTAATTTTTGTGGGTAAAAGATTAGACATATGGGTGAAATATTATCCTTACTGATTCATTCTTTTGGATACATATTTTTCACAGTTACTAATTCAGTCAATATTGCCAAGATGAGCTTCTAAAATGTGGCGTTGTGCTATTACTAAGCTCAGATCTCAATGACACAAAAATTAGAGAATTTGTCACTTTCCATGGTGTTTTGCTTTTGACATTATTAACATAATATTATTATCTTGTAGGTTTATACGTTGTATGGGCGTATGTACCGGACAGTTGGTTGCACGCTGCCGGACTCACATATTGGCCACAAAAGTAAGAAATTGCACATGTGTCTGTCTTCAATTCTATTTAGCTCTGTTAGCATTATTGTATACCATTTTACAGTTTTTATCTTCTTTCAATGTGTCACAAACGTTTCATTGTTGTAAACGGGCATTGTCTCCTGTATTTATCTGCATGCACTTAAATATTTTCCCCCCGCAGGGTATTTTTTAGGGTGTGAGTGGAGTAAGGTGTAGGTGTCCATCACCAGTAGCCTATCATTGCTACTTTCTTAAAGCAATATAGAATAACATGTTTAGAAATTTATTACTATTCCCATACATCCAGAAATTTGTCTTGTTCCAACACACCTTATATAATAAGATTAGATAAGAATGTTCGTTAATTGACCAATCACTATCCACATTTTAGTGAGTGCATTAATAGTGCTATATAAGTCATTAAATTCCTGAAAAATGGTGTTTGTTTCGTCAGGTACTGGGCTGTGGCGGCACCAACGTACATCTGTGTTGCGTTGGTCTTCTGCTTGATCTTCTACGTTGCGCACAACTTCCGAATTACAAAACCACTCGACTCCATTTACACAATAACAGGTACGAAAGATTGCACAGACTCGTTATATATGCCCAGGCAAGATTGTCGTGTTACCCAACATAATTGCCCTTGTTTTAAAAAGTGATTAAGTACACAAATCCTGGAAAAGGTGCCCTTGTAAACAGCGCTATAGAAATTGCCACTGTTATTAACATGAATTTCTTGTTCAGGCTATTTCTACTTTCAAAGGCCAATAAAATCCTTATAAATTACTCAGGGCTTTTGAGTCGTGGCTGGGCCATGAGTGCTCCTTTCTTGCAGGGGCGTTATATACATCAATAGAATGAATGAATGAATGCTTTCATTTGTGGTCATGTGTAGTCAGGCCGGGAGAAACTCTAGTTTTCTTGGAGAGTTTGAGATACATACAGGTGCTATATAAATGAATGATTTACTATCCATCATGATTGATTTGATTTCAGATGAGCATTCGAGACATTGGCCTTCGTCCACTGAAATAGTCGAAGCCATTCCACCAATCGGCGATATTCATATCTCGGATGTTAATGACATTCTCTACAGGACTTCGCATTAATGTCTTCTTGATACAAAAAGGATATGATGCAATGTTTTTGAGGCCAGGACAGTGGCTATAGATGTGGCACTCACCCAATTGCAGTGATTTTGAATATTTTGTGTGCGACGTGTTGGCGAAAAGTTGATCTGCAAAACACTACAGAACTGATGTTTTGCTGTGTTGAGAATTCAGACGATTCAGATTTCTGCTAATGCTAGTTTGTAGATGGGTAGAAACCATCTCATGAAGACTATCCCGATTGGTATAATTTTCCTCTTGTTGCTTGCAACCACAATGTGCACCACGGCTCAACAACAAAACAGTATTTCTTACAGTTTAATCATTTTTACATAATCACATGCTTAGATTATTGGGTTTAAAACCTAACCCTGTCTTTGTTGCACAAATCTTAGGAGAATGCTTTTACCATCAGTTTGATACTCACTTTGGTTCAGCATTAACTCCCATTATTGAAATAACTCGCAAATTTCAAGCAGTTCACAATGAACAAAATCTAACAAAATATCAGCAACCATGATGCAATGCACAACTACTTCTTCTTGAATGTTTTTGCATAATATCAGAGTTCTTCCGACAGACGAGAAGATACAAAAACCCACACTTCATAAGCAGAAATACTGACAAGGTTGAACAATACAATACATAATTATTCTCAAAGTCCTGCATCCCGTATCAAAATCCAGCAGCACGAAAATGCTTCCTTTTGAGAAGGTAACATGAAAGTGCCTAGCTATGACAACACGAAGTACTTAGCAATGGTAGCATCCATCTGTCACAACCATACGAAGAAACTTTACATCGCTGGCATATGTATATAGAAGAAGAAAAAAAAGAAATTGGAAGTTACTTTGATTGCTTGCAAAATGCACCATCAAACACATAATTAATTTCTCAAACTCATCACGATTAGAAAAGGTTAACTGTTCACAGCTAAATATGAAGCTGAAACACATACAAAAGCATCAGTCACATAAACCAACAGCAGAAAAAACAAACTATCAAAATTACACACATAAACTGTTGGTCATTAGCACAGAACATTAGTTGATGAGCCCACATCACTACGGTATATAATATCCAAGGGTGAGACATAGTCTAGGCTGGAGCAGTGGAGTTCCTATGACCCAATTTGTGGTATGATCGCTAGGGGAGACGTAAGAAGTCCCAGTCTTGGTTCAAATATCCCTGAGTTGGACACATTTTCATTCCACTCTGGCTTGTAAGTCAATCTACGCCAGCTGTTTTCCACAACAATTTGTACTTAACTGAAATCTAGTGACAAATTCAAATTGGGCACATTGCAAATCAGACACATGATTTAACGAATTCAATTGCTTGTTTACAGTTAACTCAATAAAAGTTTCATCACCCACATAAAATTAGCATGCACAACCAATTCCACAATTAAATTTCAACTTAAAAATCAGTGATATACGGCAGAGATTAATTACATGGGTAAATTGTTGAAATCAAGCGGCTAAAAATCAACAATGGTGCTGGCACACAGACAGCACTCTAAACAAATCAAAATTAGCATAAATTATGGTCAACCCGCACAAGTTGTTCTTCAGTACTAGTTAACAGCCGAATCTTGTACCTATCATATGCTCCCACACACTCAACATGTCTTGATTAATTATCATTATCTTAAAATCTCCAAACAAGTACGACAGATAGGTTCTGCAATAAACAGAACCACATTGAATATCAAAGCCTCAGAACAAGGAACAAAAAGACAAACTACATTATTAATACTCATCACATAGTAGATAAAAGAATGGCTGTAACTCGGCATGTTTCAGTGAACGGAATTAAAATTTATAGTTATTACGGATGAGAATCATAATTAGCAGATGCACCATGTAACCACGAAACGATATTTTCTTGCGTCCGTAACTCTCCACTAGACATATACGCATGTAAAGTAATGACAAAACCCTATTTTCATGCATTTTTATATAGTGCCATTTTTGAATTAATAAGGCAATTACTGCAACAGACTCCATGCATAAGTTAACAATCTTTATCGTAATCTAAAGTATCTGGTATCATCTTCATCTGTGCTTTGCGCTACTGATGAACATGCATGAAGTGGCTGGGAAACCAATGCAGAGCTCTCATTGTTAAAGTGTTATGGACTAGTTAAAAGTCTCTCATACACAGCAAACATTTTAGTGAGAGACTAGACTGTGAATGGTCGGTGTATCTAGCATTGGCTAGCATTAGCTATTATGCTACTTTTATCTAATCTGCATTAGAAGACACGAATTAAAAACCACTGCATCATAAAGAGTACATAAAATTGCTCTCTAAAACAAAACACGGTTTGTAACATGCAAATTATCATGACAAATCAATTTACTATTTGGTTGTTTTCAAATGCAAATTACACTAAAATAGAAAGTGCTCAACAATAACCTAGTGTCACAGAGGTCAAACTGTCCATTATCTTTTTCCATCATCCAATTCAAAGCACGTTCAAAACATACAGAAATTTACGAGTTTCATTGTTTACTGTATACATGTACAAGTATTCTGAATTGTGTGTGTACAAATCCTTTTACATTCCTTCCAAAGTTGACCATCTCTACCCACTAGTAGAATCGCCCAACTGACTGCGTTACAACCATTCGCAAAATCACACCAACTACCAATACTTGAGAACTTGGAAGCAGATTGCCCAACCAACACACTAGTCATACTTGCAACACTATAATTGTATCTCTTCATTCACTTTAAACCATCCACAAGTTCATGAAACTTTGGCAAAGACATAGCAAGCAGGCTATTAAATAAAGAAATAAGTTAAGAAAAATTTACATACAGCATCTCACAACAGCAGATAACGTCTTAACCTCGGGTGTCTTCATTGATAATCCTGCTTCATGATCTTATATTTCATTGCCGACTTTCGTACACAACTATAAAAATTCCTCTTTCTTTTCTTGACTGTTGCATCACAATACAATACAATGCTTTCTTACCTCCAGCTTCTATTCGACTTTTTCAACGCACAAGCAAAACACTTTGACCAAAGGCACAGAGTCTCGAGACGTAAGACACGACTTCAGAAATGAAAAGTCCTATATCTAGATATGAAAAAGTCCTATATCTAGATATGAAAAAGACCTATATATAGATATGAAAATGTCTTATATTTAGAAGAAAAAAAATTCTATATGTGAAAATAAAATTACAATACAGAGAAAACTCAAAGCGACGTGAGTATATTTTTCATCTAACAGCATGAGGAGAGAACACATACAACACGGAAATAACTCAAAGTAAAGCGAATACATTTGATCTCACAGACTCACATAGTAAAATATCATTTGATATCATTTGATTCCATCTGTTTATTCAAAATCATAACCAGAAAACTGGTATTGTCTTCTATCTTGCCTAAAACAAAACCCAAACTATCTATTTTCCTCTTGTCACCGCTTAGAAATAATGACAACGAAAAGGCAATCTACCTCACTGAAAACAGAGTATCAAGTCAACAATGACATGATGATGCTGACAACACGTTAAAGACCAGCTACCATACAGAAAACATTGAATGTTTCACACGATAAAAAGGCTGCATAATAGAAAAAATGGTCAAAAAAATTGTACAGTCTCTCTGAAAGAAGCAATATCTTTCCACATAAGGCAAAGCTGAACACATGGATTGCTATTACGATGTTCAAAAAAGATTACAAAACTTGCGTGAAACATTTAAAACACATACGTCACTGACACACATGACTAAAAGCTATTAAAATGAGGTTTAAGTATTGTAAATGCACGCAAAACCATAATCAGTTTACCAGGAGATCATAATTGGTCAGAGCTTCGATAATGTTACAACTTAACCTTTTACCGACCAAAGGTATGGAAAATCTTATACCCACGGTCGGTAAAGAGTTAACGATACTGAAAAGCCGGTATTGACGAGTTTTCTGGTGGAAGACAACATGAAAGCGAGTACAGGTGGGTGAATTGGCAGCAAAACAGAAGATGATGAGAAGTCAGCCGTGCGTCAACAAGTAAAGCAGCTGCTGCAGCCGTGAGAAAACAACGATGGCACGATGATGGAGTGCAGACAACGGATGAGACATGTCGTGGAAAGAAACGAGGAAGAATGGACGAATCGTGCGTCTGCTGATGCGCAAAAGTGTCTGGCAACTTTAGAGATCACCCATCACGTGCAGAGTGTCGTCAGTGTCTGAAAAGATTCAAATAATAGCAACAATAATAATAATAATAATAATAATAATATACGTTTATTCAATTCAATTCAAACAAGAAACAGTAAGAATACATGATAGCAAGCCACAGTGCTACACGTTATTTTATAACTGTTTAACATGCTGTTAGATGCTGACCCATCATACTACTGCTCAGTTCACCCCTAACGAATGGAAGGGTGAGTCAACTTTATGGTACCAGCTCTGGTATCAAACTCGCGTCCTTCTGCACCTTGTGCCTATCTATTCGCAATCACTTAACTCTACATTTCCAACAGTCCTTCAGACCTGATTTCTGAGCACCCTTGCTCGCAGACCTCATTCTTCTCAATGAGCGTCGTCATCACACAGTTTTTTTACGTACGGTCATAATCGACCACATTCGCTGTGAAAGAGTTAACATAAATACTTTGTGTGAAAACCTCCGTGTTGTATGTTCAGCATCATCAATTAAATACTTTAAATTGAAACAGAACTAGCATTGAAGTCTACGTACAGGTGTTGCCCATGGCCAGCCGGAAGGACTGCCTGCTGGCACACATCTCAGCGCTATCACCAGCACCGAGATCTCGAGGAGGCGGCGCAGGCAGGCACCGTTGTTCTGCTGGTTGCCGGCTGCTGCTCCCTGCACCCGCATCAGTTGAGGCTGTTCGTTGGCCATCTTTGTTCTTCTCCCTTGACTGACTGCCCTCAGAATCACTACTGCCTGTTAACACATTTGCACTCAGTTTTGTACTGCTATGCCATAAAATAGACATCCAAACATGTACTACTATCTGTACATGTATGGCATTTGGGAGAAAGGTTTGAACTGTAATTTGTAATCAAATTTACATAGTGCTGGGTCTTCAAGAGAGATTCATCAGAGCCACTCCCGACGACACAACACCACATTGAACAGAATGGTTTCCAAAAGGTTTACAGAACAGGAGAAAAAAATAACCAACAACCTCGTGCCATAGGCTACCAATTCCAGAATGTTGGACTAACCACAGATCTATATGATCCTGTGCTGCACAGCGGGTGTTCTGGTTTTGTGGTGGATAAACTATCTGGCCAACTGTGCGGAGCAAAGAAACTTGGAATGGGGAACTCCATAATATAAGATACCGAATCCTATGCGCGTGACAAACACTGCATGGCATTTTTTTGGTCCATGTGATCACCAGCTCTTGAAGGTAGATAAATAATGGTATCATACCAGTGAACAGTAACCAGCCACTGACTGACCTGTGTCACTGCTCGTACTCAGGTCGATGTCGGGATCGAATTTGCCGATCATCCGGATGGAATTCTGGCCAGCCGTCGTTTTCTCTGGATTGTCCCAGAGTTTCTTGATCTGCTTGTAAGTGTGACTGACGATACATGCACAAGTCTTATCTCGTTTTACTGAAAGAAACAGACAATACCATTCTTGTAAGTTGCAAAGCAAAGTTCTGATAAACAACAAAGCATTAGTTTTGCTGGCTACCACTTTTCTAAACATCAGTTTCTGACAAGAATGCCAGTCATCATTTGCAGACTATAATCTTGAAGCAAAGACTGTACATCAACATAAAGCATGATTGAAACTTGTCTTAACATGAAAAGCTAAACTGTACCTGTGTACCAATAAATTGCGTAATAGAACTACAGCAGTTCACAGAAGCACAGAAAGTTATACAGCCGATTCTTCACTTCTGCTTGCAGTGTAAAAACAAAAGAGTTGCATTTTTGCTGCTGAACACTGTCATCAATGAACCTAGGTAGGAAAACTAAATTCCATGCACAGACGCCAGTAAATAAGTATGAACAAGGCAAGTTTCGCTTACAGATGTTAAATTGTGTTTAGAAACCTTATTAAAATGTTCATTTCTGTAAAGAATCTAACTTTCTTTAAAAAATTATCAGACAGACAATTTCAATTTTGTATAGATTGAAAGTTATGACGACTTATATATCCAGTAAGAAATTATACAAATAAACATTAGCACACATGTTCGTCTAATTTGTAGGTGGACTCTTATAATCTGGTGCGTGATAATTTTATATAATTCAATTTTTATTCAAATCCCCAAAAGTAGAGAGTTATATTCGCATGTGGGCCTTAACCACAAAAATATGGTACTACTACACTTTGCCTCTTCCCAACATCCATATTCACATCTTCAAAAGTTTGTCTCTTTCATTCATGCCTCCGAGTGTCGTTAAAACAACATCCATTCCTACCTGATTCACTAATGACACTCTCGGCGCCGTTGACTCCCGGCATACTGATGTAGCTGGCCGTTTCGTTCATGTAGGCGTACGGGTTAGAGGCGTAGCTAGGCGTCGACAGCGGCTGAGGTAGGAAGTTCGAAGCGGTGGGTCTCGATATGTAGGACGGTGGGTTCCACAGTGGAGGAGGCGTCGGAAGCGGTCGAAGGACGTCACGGTCGTGGTTGGTGTCGATGGAAGACACGGAATCGATGTCATCTAAAGACATGGCAGTCAAATTATCTGAAAGAAATCATAACAGACTGATGATGCTGCTCAAGTAAATGAGCGATTGCTAGCCAAACAATCCTAAAACTATGTGGTAGACAATAAAGTCATTCATGGATTAATATAGTGCCCTTCAAGGCTATTACTCACGAGCGCTTTCAGTCCGATAAAATCAAAAGCAGCCCTTAAAATTAATTGAAAAATTATCAACAAAAATTTGAATGAATGCGTAATTGAAACTGAATTTTGTGCTCACATTGCTAAATAATTACTTAGATTATATTTTTCAAACTAATGGCTTTGCAAACAGGTCTGTTGTCTTTCTCATTTTCACAGCATTAATAAGTTATGAAATTCATTGCTTAGGATCATGCACAGTGTGTCGGTAATTTTATTGTCTGTTAACCTGTACAGATACTTGTTCCAAAGATGTAGTAACACTGTTCAGAGAAGCTCAGTTTGTTGACAGTGTGCTGGATGTAACCAAACTTGAGGAGGTTACAAGCGTAACGGCGAGCATCACGGCGATCGGCAAAACCCTGAACGTGGCTGTACAGCCAGTCAACGAGCTCAGACCCTACGATTCATACACAAACAGACTTACAAGTCGGTAAGCTATAAATACCGCAATAATTAGCACTTTCACGTACTTCACAAAGGCATCGCAAAAACTAACTTAATCAATGCGGCAGTAACAGAATAGTGCACTACAATTCAATTAAATTCTTGTTTATTGCAACCAGAGTACACAAAATGACAACAAATGTAGAAAATAAGAATGCACTGGCTGCAAAGGCAGGCCCTAAATGGATGGAGATACCATTGTGGAGTGTCACCCATACGACAAGATATAAGAAAAATGAAAACAAATAAAAAAACAAAATATGGTACAAGGTGTGCTTGGCTTTAATAGCAAAATCACAACAGACTCCAGCATTTGATCAAACTGGAGAGTGAAAAAGATTACTTTTTGCAATGTTGTAGCTGCAAAAACTACACCTGAATAACAAGATATAAGCTGAATTCAAACCATGCGCTGTACCTATAAATGAATGTGGGATCCTGATCTTCAGCCACATTCGATCTCGCACCTCCAGACCCGAATCCGGCTGAGCCATCGCCCGAACTATCGTAGCCATGTCGGCATTCTTCGTCAAGTTCAAATCGCCAAAACCTACAGAACCACAAATAGCACGCTCAAATTTCAAATGTGCATCATACAATATGCCATGCATGATTGCATGTTATCATAATCATAGCAATTCGATTATAGTTGCATTAATCATCATTAAGATATGTCCCTAATCTTCAAAGCCACAAGAGCATCTAGCATGGATTTTAATTAAGTATCTAGTAAATCAACTAAACCACAGAATTTTCAAAGCATTTGGCTTCATTGTAAGCTACATTAAATGCTAGCCTGTTCACATCAGATCTATCTATCCGAGGCATTGATATAACGCCCATTCTAAGTAACTATTCAGAGGCACTCCTGAACCATGCATGGCCAAAGAGGAAAGTCTTGAGTAGTTTATACAAAGAGTTAGACAAGTTTTGTGGAAAGGAATGTTCGTTACCTTTAGATCAACAAGTCACCAACACAACATACCATGTAGCGTTTGTTCAGCAGCGAATGAAAGTTCTTTTGACACAATAGAAGTTGCAGAAAATAAATCAATAGATAAATATTAAATATAATTAGTGATCTTAGCCATACAATAAGCAATATGTGTTCCTGAAGACAAGAATCATTTCTTACTCTTTGAACTGTGCGAAGAACTTGACGTGGCTGACGAATGGGTAGGACGACGAATATCTGCACACAAAATATATATGGAAACATTGTACCTAGCAAAGCCGCCCTTGGAGCCACAGTATGATAACTAGCGTGACAGGTCATGTTAGCCAATTGGTTAGAGTGTCTCTTTGTAACACAGGTACTAGTTTGAGCCCAACACTAGATTTTTACTGATGTAGAAACATTTCCAGATCACAATGTTGCACATTTTAAGCCAAATAAAACTTAATTGAAGCGAGATGCACACAAAACTTAAAAATGAAGTCACTTGGACTTGGCATCATTGTCTAGTTTTTACAAAGCTGTATTAATTAATCAAGTTTATTGTACTAATTATGTGATCAAACACAGTCAATTTGAATCTGAAGATACAACTGAGCATGATAAACATTTCAAAGGTCGTCATAAAGGTCATCCAGAGTCTGCTCTGCAGCATCAAACTTACAATTGTTGGATTTAAAGCACAACATCCTACAGAATAAACCACCACACTTTCTCTTTATGCACCTTCAAAGACAACAAACAAACCTGTAACCTGGGCATCTTCAATCATGCTATGCATGCTTTTGAGTTGTAACATTGAAAGGGAGCTATATAAATCCTTACAATGAATGAATGAATGAATGAATGAATAGATCCACTTACATTCATTTGGAGGGACCGAGCTGACGATCGAGGAACTGACGGAGGTCATTGTGCTAACAGATGGCGCTCCACCTCTGCCCCACATCCCCCGCAGCGCCTCTGTGTTCTGCTGTGACACCCACGTTGATGGGTCCATTGGTCGCACTGGTTCCTGACGTGGAACTGTGAAGTATCCCTTGGGATTGGGATCCCAGCATTTGGCAACAACCAGTGTAATAGGACTGAAACAGGAGTTCACAGAAGATAAACGGTGAGTTATGCAGGTTTAGTACAAGCTTACAAACTTCATAGAACATGCCAAGTAATATTGGCAACAGCCGGGGGTGATAGACCTGCAAACATAATTCCGCACTGAAGAGTGGTCTTTCACCAACCTAGTACCAGAATACAAATTAATAGAATAGCTGCTCATAACTACATGCATTAACTATCATTCAACATATGTGGACTTTTTCGAACTGAATGGAAACATGAATTGGAAATAAGAAAAAATGTCAAAGTTCCCAACTAAGGACTCTGTAAGGTGTGTCAATTCATAAGAGAGCACCACCCTCAAATTCAACTGTTCGTGTGAAGAAGAAGAAGAAGAAGAAGAAGAAGAAGAAGAAGAAGAAGAAGAAGAAGAAGAAGAAGAAGAAGAAAAGAAGAAAAGCGCTTTTGATAGCGCCGATTCAGACAAAATGACACCAACAACACATTTCACACAAGTCAGCATACAGCAAAACACCGAAACTTCAACACGTTAAAAGGCAGCATAAAATAAACTAGCAAAAAGGCAGAGCAATAGGATACTTTCAGACAGACAGACAGACATACAGACAGAGTACAACAGAATTAAGTGAGCCAACAAAAGTATAGAAACTCACACTACAAGGTCCATTAACCCTGGCATCTTCCTTCTGAGGCATTCCCATGTATACATGCAGCATAAAACTACCTCCTCACCCTGGATGTTGGACGGCTTCTCTAAGCGCTCGCACTGCATCGTCGTTCGTCATATTCTCAAAGCTGATGCCGTTCACTTCTAGAATCATATCGCCTGGTTCGATTCGACCATCAAGTGCCACAGCCCCTCTACAATGTAAAAAATCAGAGATTTAGATAATATAATGAAATCATAAGACAATAGGTCACAGCGCTTTTCTTGTAATGCCGAGAGCATGGGTTAAAGTACCCCTCCTGAAACTGTCACTGCGTAGTGAGCTTAGGGGAGTCACTCAATCAGAACGACTCAACATCATTGATTAATGCTTTGTTATTAGATAGCGACCTCAGTGAAGCCAAAAACAATCGGAAATAATTTCTGTTGCACCAAGTTACCACAAATATTCAAAACATTTAAAAATCAATGAAACAAGTTCTAAATAAAATCCCAGCAATTTGAGAATATGCATTTTTTTCTTGATCATGCAATTTTAATCCCATTTAATCTGATTTAACCCTCAACCAATTAATGGGGGGGATTGGGTCATAATTCAAGTGCATTTGAAAACCACTCACACCTAACTAATTGACCATGACCAGGTTCAAACTACCGTTTGATCTCCTATGTAAACCAACCTCTGAATAGTCGTTATTGCTAGAAACACTCTATCAATGCCCCAATACAATACCTTTCACAAACAAATAAGGATAACTGACTGCTTGAAGTACAATTGGAACACAGAACCCCAACGTACCCCTTCATAATGGATCCCACGTAAATGCCTCCGTCTCCTCCTTTGCTGCTCTGACCAACGATGCTGATGCCTAGAAAGTTGGCGTTCTCTAAAACAAAACAAAATTACAACATAGCATCAGTCACAAATGTATTTGCTCTTACAGTTGTCAGTCAAAGACAATACAAAAACTTGCCTACAACATGTATTCTTAACTCGGTTAAATATGGAGCTGAAATTACATGGCAGACTAGTCACTGCAAAGTTGTTGGGGATAAACTTTCTGAAACAGCTTGTAAAGCAGATAAGGATTAACGTTAGAAAGTGTAAATTTAACCATTTAATGCCGAGATGGTAGTAAATGGTATGGGAAATCCTATACTCTCCGGCATTAAAGGGTTAACTATAGTTATGGTATGGCGAATTATGGTGTGTGTAAATTTAACCCTTTAATGCCGAGATGGTAGTAAATGGTATGGGAAATCCTATACCCTCCGGCATTAAAGGGTTAACTATAGTTATGGTATGGCGAATTATGGTGTGAAAACATCAAGTTACGTTAACAGCTTTGTGTATTAAAGTTAATAGCTCGGCGTCAAGAAGAATGGCATGCAAAATGAGCAATTCATGAACCTTAGAAATGCAGAAATTCAACAACTACTTCTACATTCATTCATCACACGACACCCAAGTACCTTGCAAGTACCTGCAATAGATCTGGCAAAATGACTTAGGATTTAGTGACAATCATAATGAATATGATGATGATTGACAGAGAATAAATAAAACACTTGCCCATGCTTAGCTGGACAGTTATGATGTTCAGTGACATAGTTGAATCGGTTATGCTGCTAAATGAAGATGCCTGAAATGAAAAACAAACAAACAACAAATGTACAACAACTTATCCAACACAGACAATTTTATACACTTCAAACGCTTTCATATGTCAGAAAACTACCATTATTAGCTTTGAATCCAGGCACGAAATGCTGAGCTGGCCACATAATAATTATTGACCTATCAAAGGTTTACAAACTTGGAAAACAAATAAAAACAATGTGTTAATTTTCACCATCTAGAGTTATAACAAGGCAGAGGTCTGTTAGATTAGTTAGGAGTGCTCTAAACTGTCACACACAAGGTCAGAGGTTCAATTCCCAACCAGGACAGACAAAGCAGAGCTCTGCCACCTAATACAACACAATCGCACGTTGATAATGATGCCCACTGGACAATTAGTTCAGAAGTCTACACTGAAGCAGGTTATGAGCAAACATTAAAAACATAAATAGCGGCACATTTTCACATGTACACATTTTCACACTACAGCGAAACAGGTCTCGGCAAGAGATGCAAACAGGTAGAAGAGTTGCAGCGCCAATAACAAGATCATTTCAAGGGCATAACTCTAAATCCATAACAAGACTCTGGCGGGGAATTCACCTGTACCTCTTCAATGCTTGAAGACCTTTCTCTTTGATGGGTCTGTAACGCTGAGAGTGCTTCTGAATAGCTCTGCTGTGAGAAGGGCTTCACAAATATTCATATCACATTAGATAAAATCCACGCTATTTATCATTCTATCAGTAAGACCTTAATCACTAATAATTATAACGAAAGAAAACCGACTTGACTAATGACGGGCAATCGATGTCGGCGTTTCTTGCGACGTTGCGCATGTCGAGATGAACGATGCGTTGTTTCGGTCGTTGTCGAAATCCTGTTCAGCAGGAACATTTGAACGCGTTATTAGCATGACCAAATCCATAGCAACAAAACATGTTCTCCTCAAAATAAGACGCACAGATGAATGTTTGCATTAACCAACTTTAGACCACTTAGATAATCACCCTTGTATTAGCATAAAGGTTAAATGTTCAGTCATCAACAGAGGTATCACAACGTTATCCCAAAATAATGTAAAGGGACATTAACAATTAACAGTCATTCCTATAATATTATATCTTAACATCAAACAAAAACCGATTACTGCATCTCCAGTTTGGGCCGCTGTGTAAGTTAATAAAAGCATAAAAATAAAAGTAGCACTGTATTGAAAAGCATCAATTCCAAAATTACCTTACAATAGTAAAATTAACTGATGCCATTAGGAAACCATGTACAAATTGTACATGATAAAATTTTAACAGCAACAGACAGACTAACAAACAGGCAGACAGACAGAAAGACAGACTGAAAGACAGACAGACATATACCTAGTACTCGTGCCATCATCGGAATCAACGAAGCTGGTTGTTTCAATGTCGCTACTCATCACAGACGAACCTCCGTCGAAGCCGTGGTTGTTGTGCCGTGACGGTCGAGCACAACCGCTCGGCACGACACGGCGCGAAGACCCTAGAAACAAAAACAAATTACAACTACAGTACATGACACTGGGAACAATATATGACACTGGGAACAATACATGACACTGAGAACAATAAACCAAACAATCGAATAAATAAATACTTCTTAAAATTAAGAAAAGCTAAAACCAAACCAATTTTTAAACCACAAAAAAGACTATCTAGAGTAGAAACACAAGAAGAGTTCCGTAATAGTTTTACGACACGAAAGCTGCTACATGGTTCCTACTTATCCTTAGTATAATTATACCTTCACTGTTAAATCATTAGGTCTAAAAAAATGTTGTGTTTCCGGTAACAGAGCTAAAAAAAATTGGGTAGGTAGGTCGAAAAATATTTTTATTTTGGTAAAATATTTTTATGCAGTGACTATCCGAAAAAGTATACCCCACTAGTCTTTTTTGCACAAAGGTACACACTGCAACAAAGTATGTGTTCTAAGCAAGTATAAACTGCCTATTTCCCCGACTGTCTGCACCTAAAACTGCTCTAGAAAACAGTCCTATTAATTTCATTTTGTTGACGTCTTTTCTGTTGTGTCAATAGAAATGTTAAAAAATAATATTTAAAAAAATAAATAAATAAATTTTTAAAAAATGTTTGAAAAAAATTTAATAATTTTTTTTACAAAATTATTTAAGTCACGGCAATAAAAGGTCGGTCGGGTTACCGGAAACACAACATTTTTTAAGGCCTTATGCTACATCAATTTTTTACTGAATTTTTACCAAAACTAGACTAGGCTTGAGTCTTGACCGAGGTATTTAATAAGTGGGCAATGACCATGTATCATCATTATGCATTTGATCAATCAAAGGTGACTTTAGGTTGCTTTACTTAAGATATCTCCTTAAGTAAAGCGACCAAAAACCAAAGTCGTTAAATTTAATGTGTCTGTGTAAACATCTCTTCAAATGAGGTCAAACCAGACTACACCTGCTGAGTTTTACTGCACGCTCACAAAACATCAAATGCATGTGGATTGGTTTTAAATTACACACACCGCCCATGGCACAGCGTTGAACATGTTCAGCCAGTCTGAATGATCGTACCTCTTCTCGAATCCTGGCTTGTATCTCGACTCACGTTCGATGACTTTTCTTGCTTGCCGACGGCGGCCAGTGGCTTGGCACTGGTTCAAGTATAAAAGAGAAGTGGAAGTAATTTCAACACATGCACAGTACTGTGTGCAGCTTTATTGGCTATCTGCTAAATCAGACGCGAAGGTTTGATTCCACGTACCAGACAAGAACAGATAAAAGCCAGACTTCGCATCATTTTGCTTACGCTAGTCTGTTTAACTCTTTAACAACGAAGTGTGTAGTAAAACTGAATGGGAAACCAGTGCAGCTCGTCCTTAACCCTTTGCCAACCACGGGTATAGGATTTTTCTCCATACTATTTACTACACTTTGGACGGAAACGGGTTAAAGAATCTAGACATTTTTATTTTACTAATGGCAGGCAGGCTTACGTGAAGCCATCTCTACTGGTGCATTCATGCCCACTACTACAAGTAATTTATATCTCAACCCATGTGGTGGAGCCTCTTCAAGTGAATGAGCAAGTGCACATGGTAGCACAAGAAAATTTAGGCATCACAGAATTAAAATAATAATAATAATTATTATTATGAATTCTTACTACAAAAGTTGGTAGCCTATCAAAGAGTCGTGTCACAGGCTTACAGAGAAGTCCACCACTGTCTGCACTCTGACAGTGCCAGTTCCAAGACTGGGTAAAGGAGGAGGGTGACGCTAATGATCAATGTTATCACAAAGTTGTTAAATGGAAACTAGTAATTATGCGTACAGATGTGTAACACTGAAACACAAGTTCTTCTAAAGAGAGAGGTATCGTAAGTGCTATAAATCAAGTGGATCAAAAGGCAGCCATTATCTAATTAAAGAATTGACATGTAGATCTTCAGTTCTCTTATGATAATGCACAAACACGCCTTCATAGTCTCTTTAAGTTAAACATCAGTTAAAAGCTCTAATGACATTCAGAACTCCACTAACAATCCACAGAAACTGGAACATATACCGCAGTGATGTCGTCAAGTCCGAATGGTATACACAGAACATACAGAACAGAGTTCAGTGATTTCCAAGGGACAAGCTGTTGAGAATGCACAAAAGCATGAGACTGATACAAGACACACAGTATATCAAACAGGCAACTTTCTTGAGTTGTGAGCAATGAGTGCAGAAAGAGCACTTGGCCAATTCAAATCATACACTGGCAAAAACTTCAAACACAAATGTCAGTTCAATAGAAACTGGTTGAATGAATTCAATACAGAATCACAGCCATGAACTCTGCACTTCTATTACGTGGACATACATAAACTGGTCAGTAAATTTATTATTCAGAGACACTTAATACACTAGCCTAAACAATGTTGACATCATTAAGAACAGTAAGGAGCTAGCAAGCAGTGTTCAAATGACTAGAAAAGGCACCAGTAAACATGTCACAACTGCTATCGCTAATAAAATAAACCAGCAATAAATGCATCACATATTACGGTTGAATCTAGATGGCACTGAAATCACACATTTTCTCACCTTGCTTCACTTTGACGTGACAGTTTCTCACGCTGTTGGCCTCCTCCTCCTCCTCCCACACCTCCTCCTCCCCCTCCAGACACCGATTCTGCACATTGAGACTGTGTATCAGAGATGCTGCTGTCGGAGGTAACCAGCTGGGAAACAAGGTAAACAAAGGAACCTAAGCATCATTCAATCACCATTATCTTCCACGCACTACACTGACAGCCTTACTACAGTCTGTCTCAAACAGCACCATACACATGCATCAGCTTCAACTGGACCTGAACAACAGATGCTATGAATCAGTGCTCCTCCATCCAACATCTGCTGCTAATTATAGACTTCCATACACGTCTGCTTGACCTCATGTCTTCTGCTCACCACCATGGCAAAGTCTTCTATCCTTAGAAACGCTCTTAAGGTCGTCCTTTCAACACTGCAGTAATTTCCTCTCCACAATCATTGCTTAACAATTTAACCACACGAGAGAGAGCGTACTCAAGTGACTGGGAGCCAATACTTCTCATATCCTCAAGGCACTGCAGCTGAATGTCAGTAATTTCCTCTTCACTAACGAGGTAACATAAATGTCTTCTCCACATCACTGTATCACTGTACAGCTATCCATCACATTAATATTTCAATACCAACCAAAACTAGCATTTGTGACATTAGGCCTAAAAAAATAAATGTTGTGTTTCCGGTAACAAAGCTAACAAAAATTGGGTAGGTAGGTCGGAAAATATTTTTATTTTGTAAAATATTTTTATGCAGTGGCTATCCGAAAAAGTATACCCCACTAGTCTTTTTTGCACGCTGAAACAAAGTACGTGTTCTGAGCAAGTATAAACTGCCTATTTCCCGACTGTCTGCACCTAAAACTGCTCTAGAAACAGTCCTATTAATTTCATTTTGTTGACGTCTCTTATGTTATGTCAATACAAATGTAAAAAAAAATTTACAAAAAATTTAAAAAAATTCGAGAAAAAAAAATTTGAAATTTTTTTTTTAAAATAAACTTTTTTTACAAAAATATTTGAGTCGCGGCCGTAAAAATGGGTCGGTCGGGTTACCGGAAACACAACAATTTTTTTTTACGCCTTATTACATCCTTACCCCACTGCTTAAACAATGCTCTCAAGTTTCTAACATTACTGCAACTTCAGTACCATATTCGTTCTTCTCTAACAATAATGTCCTCTCTACATCATTATGATAACCGTATTTGATGAGCACTATGACTCAAAACCCATTGCTTCCTAGATATTGCGCTACAAGCTGAAATAGGCGAGAGAGGTCAAGAATCGTTTGTATAATTTGATTCAAATTATATTCCTTTATTGCAAAGCAAAATTGCAGAATAATCCATTAGTGGTTTCTCAGGACTTTGATGACACAAATATTCAGAAACTTTTTATTTGCTTTTCTCACTCTAAACTAATGAACAAATCAAACGAGTATAACTTCAGTTAGATAATGGATATTTTTACTCAGTGAAAAGTAGTTTAAAGCAGAGTCATTGTAGCATATGACTGAATGGTCAGAAACCAACATTTGACGGATTCTGAGCCCTGTATCACATATATGAGCAAGTGCTATCCAGTATAGTTAATATGCAACTCACCCACGTAACGATTCGGCCGTTAAAATTTGGCACAAACACACGATCGTCGACTATTTCTTCTTTAACCACTCTGAAATATTTTCATATTTCTTATCAGCAAGACTACAGATTTTACCAAATACACTCATCACTCAAACACCCAAAATGATGGACTAAACTTCTACTGAATGAGGGCTATTGACAGACTGAGCAGAATTCTAATATAGCCCTCAAGCAATGAAGTGTCAACCCTGTGTCAGCTGGCATGCAACGACAACAATCCACAATAATGAAACATCAGGTCAGCCTCCCAGCTGCACTGCAACAATTCACAAATTGTAGAAAGCAGGAGGATCACGCTGGTTAAAAGTATTCTGTGGATAGTCACTCATTAAATAATTGTTTACAGTATGCTCAATCTTGGTTCAGCACTGCTTGGCATCACAGCAAAGTCTGTCAGTGTTTCATCGACAGTGATAAGAGTAAATCAAGAATCACTATCCCATCCAATAAAAATAATAATACATCTATAGACCTACGCAAGTATTTTGGCATAGCACACAATGCACAGAACCCTTCAAGGACCACCTAAAAGGTTCAGGAACGTAGTTAACAAAGGTATTTAAAGTGGAGCAACTTAAGCCGACACTACAACATAACATCGTAATTAATAATAAGTATATTCAATTCCTTTATAATTCATGCAGAAATTTATATAGCCTCAAGCAGGTGCTCCCAACTCCACTTCACCCAAAAAGAACAGCTATAAAGTTTGATGACATAGATTTAAGATAGAGTCCAATGTGCAGGCATATTTTGAAATGGCAGCTGTCCAAGACCAATTGATGTTATTAAGTACTGCCTTAGGCCTCACACACATAAACTAGAGATACCACTCAGTGATTCGCTGATTGGGAAGGGATTTATCGCCGGGGTGATGTTTAGAAGACCTGTTTGTCACTAATACATCAAGCATTCTACTCAACATCTCATTTAATTTGCATCTTTTATTAAAAAATTATTACTTCAATGTATTACAAGCGACTTTTTATGTCCCAATGTCGTGCGTTTGCAAGCACTTGGAGTAACAAAGAATTGCTTACTTACCACAATCATCGTTACTTAAAACTAAATTTAAGAACCTATTTGCCATTAACCAATACAGTCATCATTTTATTCATCACTGTGAACCTTTATCATCAACTATATTCATCTTTAGTGACAAGCAAAGTTTGAGCACTGTCCATTAAATTCAGCATCATTCATCATAACCACCTTCAGTCATTATCACTTATCATCATTTGTATTATGCTCTATCCACAAAATCCAATATCGCTATCATCACCAATCAACATAAAAAACTTGGAACAGCTGGCTGCTGCTGCAGTCATTAATTCGTAAACAATAAAGATTTCATAAATTTTTCCAGTACACAACATTGATGAACTTGATTTCTTCTGCAACAATGTATTTCAAATATAATTATGCAAAAGCAACTGATTATTATTCATCAACGAGAAATGTGTCATCTAATGCTTTAAATACTCGGTCTCTCCATTGTATTGACAGTTAGGAATTCATTATTTTACAGCACAATGTGTACATATGCCACCTAATCAACAACAGAAGGAATAGAACAGTAAAAGTACTTGAACAGTATATTTTTTAACAATCCAACTGCATAACCGCACTTTGGCTCACATGCATAATTATACTTTAAATACCATAAAAGCAGTCTTGTTAAAATCGTTTTTCTCGTTAAGTTGTCTGCCCGTGGAACATTTCTGTCTAGAGATGTGAGACACATGAAATACCAAATAGGGTTCCAGAGAGAATAGCAGAGGAAATGCAAAAATAAAGAGAATAAATCAACGAAGTCATGAATTAACAACCCATATGCGGTCAGTCAACTAAATCACTTTACAGATTCCAATGCATTGCCCTCACAAGCAATATAGGCTAAGTTGAGGCCTCTCGTTATATACTAAGGTCCTAGACTCGGAGTGTAAGCACAGATTATGAAGTACAATTGACCCTGGATGAACCAATGCAACATGGCGCATTGGCCACTACCTCTTATAAAAACCAATGTTGTACGAAATCCATACATATCTACTTTAAGAAGTTTAATTTACCGTATACAGCGCCAATCGGGCGAAACTGCACAATCGTAAACAAAGGCATGCAGACACGTTAAAGAACACCCTGACGAAGGAAAGCACCAACTGACTCATCGATCAGGAATAGAACATCTTTCATTCTGAACGCCTAAGAGGGAACAAGAGCATAATCTCCACTCATAGACAGACAGAAGGCACTCTCGACTTTGTGTACTCACCCAAAATCATCGTCCATAGACTTAAAGAAATATTTGCAGTTAAAACGATTAAGGGCAGTTTTCAAGTCAAGCAGAGTGACGCGATCGGACGCCTTCGGCAGTTTCATCAAATACGGTGTATCCTGATCGTCGAGGTGATAGATGACTTTCGTTTCCCCCATCGCTGAGGAGGAAATTTATTAAAACTTTGTAACAAAACTATCAACTTCGGAAAATCGTCAAAAACATTCACACTCTTACAAGATGGCTGCCGTAATTTAAAACGAGGCTAACAGGGATGCCACTCTGAATTTTGAAATAGAGCAGATCGGATCAAAAAAAGCTAGAAAAGGCTAGATTGACAATTTCTCTGAAAAATACATGAATTTTTCCATTCCTCAAACTTGAAATTTCTGACGACGCATTTTAAGTCACATTCGATGATAAAAATTTGCTCTCTTCTTTTCCGCTAAAATTTCTCGTGACCTTTTTTAGTCTTTGGCAACAGAATTTACAATTTTTGGTCCAAATTCCAAAACATTTCGACTTTTCACGTATTCTGTGCATTTTCACATTTAAAAAATCAATTTTTATGTAAAAGTCAGAAAAAACCGCCGTGAGAAAAAAGCTAGAATAATTTTTAAAAACTTATAGAAACGAGACAAGACCGAAAAACCTAGATATTGGTTGAAAAAGCTATGAGTGGCATCCCTGGATGCTAATTTAAATAATTGCCGATAGGTGTCGTTAATTAACTATTCAACGAGCAAGTAAGTAAATATTTTGAACTGGCATGAGGAGGTTTCATAAACTTAAATCTCACAAAGTATCCCGATTTTTTTATTTGTTCAGCCTCCCAGATTCTGCTTGCTACGTTATATTGTTTCTGATACGTAGAATCACTGTGCTCAGTTGATATCATCATGGATTCTGATGTTCCTTCAATTTATCCTCATGCTTCACTCAAACCTAAATATGGGATATCTTGAAGAATATTCTATTTTGGAGGTTTGAAAAAATTGCATACCGCATTTTGGTGTACAAAACTGAAGCACACAAAGGCCGTTTTATTCTACATAGGTTCAAAATATTTTAATCATCATCTGAATGCTTTCGTCTTAAAAACCCAGTTTAACTGTACTTTCTATCAAACTCCAACACTGTTGACAGTGTGTAAAGTATCCTAGATTCCCTAGAAGAAGCTTGCCACCACCAATGCCATTGAAATTGTTGTAGATACAAATACAAACCATATCTAGCCTATTGACTTTGCAGGGCATGAACACTGTACAGGCAGCCATTTAGCATGGAGACATTGCAGAGTAGTGTTTCAGAGTATTGCATTGAAATAACTGCACCAACATTTTTTTATGTGGCTATTTAGAAGAGGATATCCGGTCCACAATCTCCACGTAACCCAGCCTCACCCTTACCGGGCCTCCTTAATGGGCGACAAATACTTTCTTGAATATCATACAAATGCTGACCAAGTGTTAATATAACACTTGGTCAGCATGCGATAACTGCACAAGAAAGCAGAAAGACCAAGACAACAGAGGTCAGATAATGTATACAGGTGACGAAAAATACCTTTAAGTAATTACTGGCCTTTACAATTGACGAGAATAATGGACAGCGCCTGTCTTCACATAGCACCAAGTGGTTGAACCAAGAATTAAATCCCAAACAACCTACAATTATCGATTATCTTTTCCAATCCAATTGTTGGCTTTGGTCTACTTTCTATAAATAGCGACATTTAGACACGCAAGAAAACCTAAAGAAACATTTTTTTTTCTCAAATGACAAACACACGTTCAAAATGTAAAGATAACAAAATAGGAAAATTACAATTTAAACAAGGTTTTAAGTTAAATTAGCAGTGGTGTCAATAGCTCATTCTTGTGTCGATGGTATGTAGCGGTCTCCCTTATTCCATGGACACATAAATAATTTAAAACACGGTAAACTTTGATGGAAATCACTTCTGCAGGTCAACCTAAATTTTGAATCCTGTCTATGTTTTATTATTACCATTATTATATTCAAAATTGCTACTATTGTTATTATTATCATAATAATTATTATTATCATCATCATTATATTTATTATTATTACGGCTGAGGTCATGTCGAAACCATATCCGACGACATCAGATATCATAATTAAGCGCATGACACGATCTGCATTCTTGCGAAACATTATCATTCTGTCCACTTCATCTCAAACACACGCAAAAACAGTTAAACAGGGAACCGAAGAAAATGAAATTTCTGCCGGAAAGATAATTTGCAATTGAAGAGCAGCAGCAGCAGCAGCAGCAGTCTTTCTGATGCTGGTGTACGCAGCATACAAAGACAATGGAGAGAGATGATGCTGGAAGGTAGAAACTGTCGAGGATAATGATGATGACGATGCAACGTTGACTGCGTGGGGAGAAGGGGGGGGATAAACCCCGGTTAAACCCCGGTCTCCTGATACTCCCAAAGGTCTTTGTCGTATCCCTCATGGACGTGGTCCAAAACAACTTGCCTACGACTCTCGCAGTACCTAAGAACGCACAAACACACGCACATATCAATCACTATTTTTGCTACTTTACTCCCATAGTGAACCCAGCTATAAAACTACACACCATGTATACATGTATACATTTGGTGGGAAGATCAGATAGCAAGGGGAGGACTGGCAGCCTGCCCTCACATGCCAAGATAATGAAAATGAAGCTACTAATATTCCACACCTATAACAGCATGTTAGAGACTACTCTAAGCTTCTACATATTAAAATTTGTCCTGCATAAACTCCTTACTAACAAGAAAATCTCGACACGCTACAGCTCTTCAGTCTACTGCCAATGGTGCATCCAGCTTCCATGCAAACGAAGTTGCCAATGCTTCCTACCCCAACAATGACTGCTTCAAGCGAGACTGTAGTCAAAGTGACTACATTAGTAAAGTCACGTCGAAAATGAAACAAGCAAGAGAAACCTTAGCGTTTTCAGAGTTACTTAAAGAGTGTTAAATATTCAAGTGGCTAGACACACGTGAAATATATACAGGAACGAATACTACCAGAATTGTTCTGTTCGATGTTTCGTGATGCCACACATTGATACAAATCAATTCAAAGCGTGCAGCTATTATTATACCTGGTTTTATCCTGGACTTTTTGCTTGATGCCAACGAGAACTTCCGATGTGATGTCACGCTCGAGGTACTCGGACAACTGCTCCGTGGCATTCTCCAGGTCCTTCTGGTTATCCTAAGATGAACATGTCAACAGAACATCAATGTCAAAAGCAACCAGCTGTAACAAATCTTAGGACACAGAATCGGAGTTACAAGCCGAAGCAACTGCGCATGAAGGATTTTCTGAGGGTACCTACATGGCGGCTTGAAGTGGATTCGAACTCAAAACCTTCTGGCTCAAAAGCATGAGCATACTCCACACCACCGTGCCCCACAAAAATATGAATGAGATGATGGGTGCTTGTGAACTAACATTGCAACACCAAAAACAAGAGGACACATTACAACCAATATATTCGTTTTAAAACTCTTGGGCTCGTTCTTACCTCAAATATTAGCGATTGGTTATTCCGCTTCAAGTAGAATGCGAAGATGTACGTGTACATGAGAACCTCACGACATTGACACAGCACGTCGACGGCTCTCTTCAGAAATTGAACCTCGATCCAAGACATGTTGTGCTGCATCATCTCTTCCATCTTCTGTGAGATGCTTGCATATAGCTAGCACAAAAAATCAAATGCACACTGTTGAAAATTTGTCAGTCCTACCATCACAAAAAATATACATTGTCAAAAAATATGCAGATATTAGTGCCTCAAACATGTTAAATCAGAATCCATATTATGGCAAAGCACTTTATCACAAGTCTTTGGCATATCTGTAAAGTGGCATTACTTGTTTTACCGATACTGATGTCGTACAATCTCTTCGGAAGTGGTAAAAACACAAAAGCACCAAATAAAATACAATTACAATTAAAACTTACGTCTGATAAATGAAGTATCCGCTACTATACTATGTTAAATTACACTCACCAGTCTTCTTCTGCATAAGAAAGATAATTCCTTTTCTGTAGCAGACCCAGTGGTCTGGAATGGGCTCCTCAGGAGCTGTCTGAGCACTTCATGGGGCCCAAACTGAAGTATTTTTTAAATTAAACTCAAAACTATGCTTTTGTTAATGTGCTAGAGTGAGAAGGACTTCTGAGTACCGTGTAGTGCCCTTAAAGAGGGGCTATAGAAATTCTTGATTGAATCTATAGATTCATGGTATAGATTCAATACCATGAAACTCACCACGTACAGTACGATATTATGAGAACAACATAACAGAACATTGCAAACAGAAACAGATAAATAACACCGCAAACGAGATTACCAAGAAACTCATTCAATTACAGATCCCGAGATCAACTTACCATGACCTGAAAAACTACACTGGAGATCAGTTTAACAGAACTCACCACAAAAGATTATCAACACATAAATCACGTACAGTACGATATTATGAGAACAACTTTATAGAACATGGAAATAACACAGAAGATTATCAACACACAGTGATTAAATTCACCTTATGCTCGAACTTGAGGCTCTGCATATGATTCATATAACGGTTGCAGTAAAAGAGGTAACGCTGTAATGCAGCCCTCGATTTCTAAACAAAAACAACAACACGCAAAATCACACGTAGAACATTCACCATAAGTTAATAGATTGAACAATGGCATGATGGTCTGGTCATCATTTATTATAATTTCTACTAATCAGGGCTGTTTTTAAGGAATTTTTAGAACTGCACAACTCCTTTCCTTTCCCATCTATGATAAATTATGTCAAATTGGAGGACAATGACCTTTTTGCTAGTTTTAACTGTACAGAAGTGCTTCTACAACAGCACATTTTGTGTACAACTACACGTTAAAAAAGCCCTGCTACCAATATTGCATAATTTTGTGTATTTGATATCACGTTGCATCCCTTCAAGCTTCAATCAGATAAATCAGAGTGTCGTCAAAAATCATTTAAAAATTTAAAAAAAATCAACAGCTTCGCAATCAAGTCACAACAAATTCGCCATCAAAATGGCCACCAACTGCTTTCATCATTAATTATCTTATTAATCGTTTACAATGAAAGTAAAATTTCTCGTAACAAATTTGAATCGTTGCTCATCATCAGTTACTAAGACTTTACTTAGGCTCTGCAGCATCTTCCCCCCCCCCCCAACGGTGCCAAGGTTGCTTACCCTTCCCCCCCCCCCCCAACGGTGCCAAGGTTGCTTACCCTTCCCCCCCAACGGTGCCAAGGTTGCTTACCTCCTGAGCATCTCTCGCTTTCTTCGCCTCATCCTCGTCATAACGATTGCAATTGTACCTACGAGAAAACAATACAACGTCTTTGCACCACGCAATCATCTAGATTTTATATAGATGAGCTAAAAAAAAATATAGCGTTAAACTTAATGACTAGTAAGGTTTTATCACCCTTCCAAAGGTCTCAAAAAGCATTATACAAACTGCCAAATACCTAAATACCTACACACACACACACACACACACACACACAAACACACACACAATGGGCTTTCTAGGCCATCTACCACATAACAAACCCGGCTCTGTGTGGGTCCCTTTTTGGAGATTTTGTGGTTCAGAACCATTTTGTAATCGCTGATCCAACAAGTCATTCTTCTTCGTTTCCCTGCTACAATGACATGTAAACTTGA
The DNA here is from genome assembly GCA_945859605.1 of Lumbricus rubellus. NCBI lineage: Eukaryota > Metazoa > Annelida > Clitellata > Crassiclitellata > Lumbricidae > Lumbricus > Lumbricus rubellus. The sequence continues at coordinate 42,004,960 of OX243816.1, read as the reverse complement.
TTTCTTGGATTTGGCTGCAAAAATAAAATATCTTGTTTGATTGATTTATTGATTGATTGATTGATCCACTTACCAGGATGATCCGTGTGGCTCCCACGGTCCAAGACAAACCCAACAGAAGTCAAACTTGCATCGTTTACAGATCATGTGATTGCATCCACCGTCCTTCTCTATTGTCGCGTGACATTTTGGACATTCCTGCAGCACACACAGTTGAAAGCCTTCGAATTAATGTGCCGCTATGCACAACATAAGAGAACAATTGATTGAATACAACAATTGATTGAATACAACAATTGATTGAATACAACAATTGATTGAATACAACAATTGATTCAATACAACAATTGATTCAATACAACAATTGATTCAATACAACAATTGATTCAATACAACAATTGATTCAACACAACAATTGATTCAATACAACAATTGGTTCAATACAACAATTGATTCAATACAACAATTGATTCAATACAACAATTGATTCAATACAACAATTGATTGAATACAACAATTGATTCAATACAACAATTGATTCAATACAACAATTGATTCAATGCAACAATTGATTCAATGCAACAATGATTCTAATATTCTATACAACAACACAAAAATAAAGGCAATACAAATTTAAAAACTGGAATTAGGTCGTATATTTTACTTTATAATATAACATGAACATTAAAAAAATACACATGGATCCTCTTTACAATGACACCAAAATAATTATATTTAAATCCTAACTGAATTTATGGATAAAATACTTACCAGTCATCATTAAAAATACAATGGTCAAAGGCTACTAAAGTGGTAAAATTTCTGCGCTTTTCCATCAAAAGCAGGAGGACTTTGTTAGGTAAACAAAACGAATCACTTCCAAACAAACTAAGTTTTGATAAATCAGTTGATCAAATCGAGACTTACTAATTAATCTTTTACCCATTTGCCCCGAGAATATCCGCTGAAAACAGGCTTAAAATTTAAAAATTAACGGGTAAAAAGATAAGAAACAACGCTTTCATTGATTAACAAATTTATGATAAAACATCCTTGGACCATTGGCAGTAATCAACATTGAAATTCGTGCTTACACGAGTATTTGCCGCTATCCAATTCGACGTTTCGCTGTCGTCGTCGCACTTCTTGATCCACCTCTTCAGCAGTTTGCACCGCACTGGATCGTGCCAATTTTCACCACACGCAAAACTAACCAAAAATACATGAAAATATTTTAAAATATAATAGATATATATTTGCAATAAACAAATCGAATATCAATAGTTTACTATCTGGATCGTGCCAATTTTCACCACACGCAAAACTAACAAAAAATACATAAAAATATTTTAAAATATAATATAATAAATATAAAATAAACAAATCTAATAACAACGTATGCAAAACATAATGAAAAACGTTCACAATTTATACAAACCTAAAGCTTCACATCTTTATTGATTATAAAATTTCTAGTTTAACAAATACAAATACCAAAATAAAATAGAATTTAATTTGATGGCAAGAATAATGCATGAGGATGACCAAATAAACAACCGTTATTCTGAAACTTAATGCGAAAACTTTGAATATTTACCAGAAAGTTCGTCCACAAACGCAAGTGACCGGTTTCACTTCAAAATGCGACACTTTAATCACGTGTCCGCAGTCTGGACTCGGACACCAGTGAAGTAATCGATTACACTAGAAACCAAACATGAAACAAATCACGTAAGATTAACATTCAGGAACTAATCATACGTTAACATTCAGCATCAAGGATCAGATCACTGAAGCATGGTTCTCGTCCTCAGTACACGTAGGTCAGTTCTCTCAGGTAATTGGAGCTGCGGAGGAATGAGTCTCTGTGCAGCAAACGTGCAGCTACCCGGGTGCAGCTCCATGAAGTGATTTAAAGTTAGGCATGTCCAATTTTCCATGTATTCTATATGCTTATAAATGCTGTAATCAGCTTGATCACTATATGTAATGAATACGTGGTTAAAGGTTCTTACATAATTACTTAAAATTTATAATTCATGCATTAACTCCATCTAGACATCCAGCAAGAATCACTTCCAGTCGTAGTCAAGGAAAATGTTTCGTCAAGTAAGAAAAGAAATGATCATCAAGACAAGAATTAAACTGGTTCCTACCTCAACAAAACTATTCGTTATTAGCTGCTGGTACTTTAGCTTCACCTTTGGTTCAGGAATTAGATTCCTAAAATATACACAATGACAACTTACAAGTTCACATGACTTTTTATCTTCTAGCACATTTCACGAACTCCACTGCAGGACTTACTTGACTTGCTAACATGCTTAATTTCTTATGGAAGATTTCACTTTCCTTACAATAGAAATTTGTGCAAATAGCCACATGTATGCAGAACATCACATGTTCCTTATATAACCAAAATGCAAGCAAGTACATTTTTGGAGTCTCCCACATTTGCTATGACAAACTGCATCATGAGAAATATTATGCAATGGTAGCATGTTTGTGGAGATATTCTTGCCTAAAGACTTTGCACAGTATAAATCTTGCACAAAGTAGTCCATCATGGGTCTGTAATGCTGTCCTATCCCATTTAAAAGAAACACATCAATACTTACATGATAGACTCATCATCGACCAAAATATCACAGCCATGGGCAGCACAGGCTATTGTCTAAAACACAAGAAGTTGCACACCATATAATATCTAGTCTTAGACAGCACTGTGCTTTCTCTGTTGTTGGCTCTATGCTATGTCATTACGTCTCTAGCCGACAGCTTACTCGAATATGTTTCATCGCAGCCCTAACACTGTCCTTTTCAGCTGGGGTCGGGAACGCTGCCGATTAGTAATACTGAAAGGGCACTATATAAATCTCCTTATTAAAGAAAAATGAATGAATCCAAACAAGTTATTTTTGACTGTCTATCTCTATTTCTGTCAGTTCTTCCCTCTGTCTGTATGACAGTGTATGTGTGTCTATCAGTATGCTCGTGTCCACAGATTTGCGCACTTTCAAAACTATCGTGATTTCTTCATCGTAAACTTTCAAAACATGTCAAAACTTTCTGAAATCCAACCATGCACAATTGCACACATGTGGCAATTTTCTGCTATATAACAAACTGTCTTTCCTCCATGATAAATAACCAACGTGACCCATAAGATTACTGACCCGACCTGACCCATAAGATTACCAACCTGCCCATAAGATTACTGACCAGACCCATAAGATTATTACCGACCTGACCCCAAGGGCGGATACAGAAACTTTGGACGGGTGGGGCCAAAAATTCTTGGTCTTGGGTCCGAGAAAAATTTTAGGCCTTGGGTGAAAATTTTTTCTTTCGTATCCTCTGTCCTCTGAAAAAGTTTATGACCTTTTTTTAGTCATCCGGCCAAATTTTCGGGAAAATCATACCATTTCAGCAGCCACTGAAACAAAAAGGGGGGGCCCACGATACATGGGCATTTCTAAATGGGGGGCCATGGCCGGATTGGCCCCCCTGGATCCGCCCTTGCCTGACCCATAAGATTACTGACCCGACCTGACCCATAAGATTACCAACCTGCCCATAAGATTACTGACCAGACCCATAAGATTATTACTGACCTGACCCATAAGATTACTGACCTGACCCATTCCTTCGTCCATGATTTTCGTCGTCAGATACCGGGCCCAGCATGCAGAGCAGAATTCGTGGCCACACTCCAGGCCGGTCATTGCCTGCAAGAAACAATTAAATACACGCTCACCTGTACAGCATTTACCAGTCAGAGGGCACCTGCTCTAATTACGCAAATGGTTAGATAACATCAGTCTCTGTGAAGTCTTTTCTGTAAACAAACTTGAAAAGCTACTGATTATCGCTATCGGCTTGGGCATCTAACTTAAAAAAATCAAGAAAGCACCAAAATTCAAAATTTATATAGCACCCCGCTAATTTATATAGCCCCTTTACACTCGAATAACTCACGGCTGACGAGCGAGGCAGGAAGCAGATCTGGCATTCGGCCGACGGCGGATCATTCGGTACACAACGATTCGATTGCTTCAGAAAAAAAGAAATACAAATGATTATTATTATTATTACCAATTTAATTTAATTGAAATAAAATGGCTGATATAATTATGTCACCGTGAATCAATAATTAATATCAATAATCAATAATAATAATAATCAATATTAGCCTTTCTACTTCTACTTCATTTCTTTCTCTTCTTCTTATTCGACCGGGGTTGGACTGGGAGCGCTCCTGAGTAGTAACCTTGAAGGAGCGCTATATCAAATTCTCAGTAAATAAATAAATAAATAAATAAATTTGGTAATTGATGGCTTATCTGGTTGATGTCATGTGCATCCTAATAATAATAATACATGGCTATATTGGAAGATTCATTCGTTCATTCAAGTATTTATATAGCAACTCTTGCAGGAAACTAATCAGAGGTGCTCCCGACTCCAGAACAGCCAAAAAGAACAGTCTGTACATGCTTATATAGAATGTGTAACAGAATAACCTAGAGGACAGGTGCAGCTCAAGAGTGAGGCCGTTCTATGCAGCAGGTGTTGTATTAAATGGTGACCATCAATATGTAGGTAATATTGATCAAGTACTGATGCAAATAGGGAGACCCTGTTTAGCGGAACAAAATGGTTCTATTGAGTTTACCAATTGAAACCTGTACATACACTTTTTAACATGTTTGTATTATAATCGTGATGGTTAATTGATTGATAATATAATTATGTTTATTAATTCAAAAGTAACAAGTGTGTAATAAAACCCCATGACAACTTTAACAGGAGTTGAATTTAACCATGAAAATATGTCTGACGTGTTCTGGTATTCTGGAAATTATTTTTCTCAGCTAACCTTAGATGATGCGCCAGAAGCGCTGTGTGATGAGGATGAGCAGTTACTCGTAACTGACAGGCTGCGGTTGCACGGTGGGATGATGTGAGCGTCTGAGAACAGCTTCTCCTGGTTGCCACCGTAGTAACTGCAAGAAAAAATCCAATTCTCCAGAGTCAAACCATGCAGACATTCACTTTATATAAGTGCTGAAGAAGATGTTGGTTCAAAACTTGATTAAAAAAAGTGTGTCTGTGCAGTACTATCAGAAACACACACAGCCTGTTGATCCCACTATCAGAAACACACACACACACACACACACAGAATTTATTCAGCTCAGTGGTATGTACATGTAGTGTGTACGAAAAAATGAAGTTGCTAATTTATGTTTCCAGGATGAGCTCAACAGCTCAATACTTTTGCGGCATATACTTGCATTTATAAAAAAAACAAGCTGCACAGATATTCAGATACATGCAGGATTATTTATACTTTTAAAATTACCATTCCATAAGCTTTTCTTTGTCCCACTTGAAATGATTCATCAGTATCCTCATAATTGTCGCAGGAATCTGTTCATAACATTCCGTAAACAACAACAACACAAACATTACTACTTCATTCAAAAAGTTCTATCTAAGCAATTCAGAATATGTTTTGCAGCTATCATGGATATTTTCAGCACTGGAATAACCTTCAGGAACTGGCTATTCAGCAGAGGCACTCTTTTAAAATTCACTGGCCAAACGACTAGGCCCTTGTACAACCTCTGCCAAGTGCCTCGCAACTCGTACTCTGGCAGAAGAGGGCACTATATAAACACTCTTGAATAACAACAACAGCAGCATCAGCAACAACAGCACCAGCAACAACAGCACTCTCTAGAATTACTGCGGCTCAATGTCGATCATTTGCCTCAATTGGTTCTTCTCTTTGGAATGTGCTTTATCCTTCTGTTCACTCTACAATTCTGTCAAGCAGTCTCTTTCTCTTCTGCACTTTCTCTTCTCAAAACCTGCTTCTTCTCACGAGGGCTCATGCACTGGGAGCGAATCTGAATAGTTCACTCTACTTGAGGCACGTTATAAATGTTTAAATATACAATACAATGTTCAATAGATACCATCATCAGCATTTCGTACCTGAACGACCGTGTTAACATCCTTGATGCACTGCACCATATGATGAACGATATCATCTGCAGTGATCACCTCGAAATGGAAATCATCGTCGTCCACCACCTCCGTCTCCTTAAACACACGGTCGACCGTCGGAAAGACTTCACCTCCATCATCGACTCCAATCTCCTCCTCCTCCTCTTCTTCTTCCTCCTCCTCTTCCTCCTCCTCGTCTTCCATGATATCCGCAGAGACGCCCTCTTCCTCCGAATCCATTTCACCAGCGGAAGTAGAGATCGCAAATGGAGGCAGACCCCAACGCAATGGACAGACGCACGCAATGGACAGACGCACGCAATGGACAGATACGCGCAATGGACAGACACACGCAATGGACAGACACACGCAATGGACAGACACACACAATGGGCAGACACACGCAATGGACCAAACTCCTAGGTGATGGTGTCAAAATTCAGCGCGGAACGTCTAAGTCAAATGTCAGATCGATTTCTCTACCGCCTATTCACCACAACTCGCCTAAAAAGCAAAAAATCCATATAAACCTTCGAGTGACTTTCATTTTAGCATTTAAGTTAAACAATGCAGAAAAATGCAGCAATTTTAGTACAAGTCAAAAACCGTGGTTTCTGACCCCAACTTTAAAGGGAAGACATACAAGGCCTCAAAAGAGTCATTAATAATTCAGTCATAAATTTTCATAACTACAACCCTGTGTCGGGATTGGGTGATTTGTTACCTCTGTGGGTAAAGGCATGGATGTAAAATCAAAACCAATCAGGATCTGCTTGGTCTGTAACTTTTAAGACTCATGACAGCTTGCAAGACCTCGTCCCAATGGTCAGTCTTTCAGGTATTCACCCTATTGAGTTTTCAACAAGCAGCACACCTTCATGGAAACCCTCATCAACACTTAGCACATGGCAAATTTACACAAAGAAGATAATTTAGTGATTTTTCAAGGAGTAAACGATGATGCAAAGCAAAGAAGTGAAGCCTAGAATCTTCTCACTAGTAACGTAAACGACATTTCCAAATGATCATGAAATGACCCTTTTTGTTGCTTCCGTTTGCAATTGTAAACAGACGCATTGGAATCTATTCTTGTGTTTTAGCACAATTGAAGGTTACAAATGAATTATGACTGTACGATATTCCGGTTTCGGAAGCGTTCAGGGCTGTTTAAACATTCCATACAACTTGATACAAGCACGAGCATAAAATGATGAGACTAAAATAACGCACTTCAATAAACCATGGGGTGGCAGAAACGTTACCACACAAAATTATTCATAGCAATGACGAGACTCGATATCAAATAAAGAAGCATCCGGCAATAGCCAAGAAATACCGTCAGAGTGAAAATGTCAAAACCTTAAGAATTTCCTTAAAAATTGCTATAAATAATGGGCGCATAGTCGTGAAATCTAAACGCATAACATTACGTCTGTAATAATAATAATTATAGTGCCTGCTTGTTTTGTTTTACGCTGGTTTACTGCTATTTTCACACTTACAAGTTACAAAATAATGAAACAGAAAGCTGGAAACACAAGATTCGCCAAAACATAAAACAAAAACGATGTTACATCATTTTTTTCCAACGAAAACTTAAACTGAAATAAAACTTCAATTAAATGAAAATAAACTTTATATCGTCTACCGAGTAACAGAAGGGCGTAACTGACAGAAATCTAAAAAATTCATATTCTTTGTTTTTTTTGCTCTTCCGGTATTATATTATGATGTGGATTAAGAAACGGGCGCAAGTGGCATGTGCATACCTATGTAACATGCAGTAATCAAAGGGCGTAAGTACATATGAGACATTTTCTGAAGAAACAGAAGGGCGTAAGTGATGTATCTACAGTGATAAGAATGGCCGATAGAAGGGCGTAAGTATCTGTCCATACTGACGTGATATACAATCAAAAGGGCGTAAGTGACTTATACATGGGCGGAGGCCTAGGGGGACAGAGGGACGGTCCCTACCCGAATGTAGTGGTTGGGAGGGGACGGCCCATGCATTCGTCCCCCCCCCCAATAATTGAGCGTGAGGACTAAAAATTTTTTTTTTAAAGTCATCAACTATTTTTCTTTCCTTCGGCCACACCTTCGTCTTCCCCAATTCTCCGGCCAGGAGAATTGGGGGGGGGGGAGGAATTCTCCGCCACTGAACTTATATTGCAGCTAAAGAGTGTTTCATTAAAATTAAAAGTTGTATGCTAAAAATTGCATGTTTTTAAAGTCTAGTCACCAACCAAACACGTACTTATAAAATAAAGCTGATTTGATACAGAGTGTCAAACTACTAACTCAATTATCTCCATTCGAAATTTGTTTACTTACGTCCTTCTGTTACTCGGTAGACGATATAACAACTCTCTTTAAACTTTACCATCTTCGACAAGCTTTGCATTATGGGACGCCCACTGTTTTTCCGGAAGTCAACATATTACGTAATTCGACCATCACAGTATATCTATTTATAGATGTCTTGCGAATCTCCTATTTATAGATACAGTTGAATTATTACGCACTCTTTCGGTGATGTTCCGACTTTGAGAAAAAAAGACGATAAAAACCCTTCAAAAATCACGCCCCTCATCAACAGGTGCCTGAGATATCACTTAAAATGCTGAGTTCATATACATGCTGCCTTTATGAACTTACTTATGCTCAGCTCTAATTATTTCCCGAACCACGGCATAATCCGATCGTCGATCTTGCTCGAACCCAGCAAAATCCCGCTTTACAAGTCTGTCTATCTGTTGTCTGTCTCTGGTCTTTATGTTAGTCAAACGTGGCAATCATTTGACCATACGGTGAGCTTTGACTCAACGCGCTGCATTCGCAAATAATAGGCCTAATAGGCCTATAAGCTGCATCGTAATCGTAATCGTAAACTCCTGCTGATTCCTAAAGCGCCTCTAGAAACCAAGCGCAGGGCACCGGCTTATTCACGAGCGCTGCGTTGAGTCAAAAGGGTTATCCGTAAGAGTAGTCCATGGTGGTCCGGGTCGAGTTTCCGTAGGTCGATCAATTCAATTAATGCTTAACTCTTTCCCGCCGAATCGGGTCGCGGGTGACCCGATAAACCCAATAGGTATCGGAACAATTCCGGCGGGAATGAGTTAAGCTGCGTACGTTCATTTAAATTTATATGAACGCATAAAGTAAGTTGCATTCACGCTTAAGTTAATTAAACGTTCATTAGACATTATTTTAAGTAGGCCTAAAGGCCTAATCATGACGATGGTTGAAATAAAGCTTATAGCCAATGCCCTGAACACATTTGTTCAACATAGCAGGCTACTTAATTGTCCCAAAATTCTATATATTTCTGGGGGATAATTCACGGTTTATCGCTAGCACCTTCCGAAAAGTGCTCATGGAAATTACAAATACTTACTTACTCATTTTTTATGGTAATCTAGAACACTGAATTCTATGCAACTTGAATTGATTGCTTCTGCAAAGAAGTATGCTTGATGGCCGTGTAAATTTTTATAATCTAAATGGACTAATATTGTGGCGAGAGGTATTTCGTATGTATTGAATTGAACAAGTGAGAAGTTTCATCGTTTCTATCAAGCTTTATTTAATAACGGAAAAGTTCTACTGTGAGGGATAATAAGGTAATAATAAGACTTATTATCGCTCATATATTATATGAGCGATAATAAGAGTACACCCACAGCGACTGCGAACTATTCGGCCTACCTGAAATTTTGAAATTCGAATCCTTTGGTGGGGTGAAGTTAAAATTTACCGAGCTTTAGAAAATAATAAAACCAACCGTGCCCTGCTTTTGGTTTCAACTTGTAGCATATAGTGACATTTGGGGATTGCAAGATTGACATGATGCTATCCGCATTTCGGGCTGTAGACCTACGGCCATTGTCTGGTTTTTATCAGTATCTGTTATTCACATAACTTATTTTATACAAATACTGTCATAGAAAATGTGTTATTTTGTAATTGTGTATTATGATTATTTTGTGACTGAACAGTCTTATATTGTTTGTTGTTTAGGTATGAATAGCTTGATTGTGGTCTGATAATCAATCTATAACAATAGCATATATTGATGACATGCGATCATAGTGTCAGCATAGGATTGGATGGGCTAAGTGATGTAGTTGAGAAGCGTTGGCTACAGTGTTATCCTTGCTACAAAGGCAGCAAATCTATACGTAATATATTAGTGACAAATGAGACATTGTTTTTCATTGACTATTCAACTTGTTGTGTGTTTGTGTGTATGTTTGTAGTTCCTATTCTGAAAATGTTGAATGTATTGAAAGCTGGTGAATCAACAGGTAGGCTTTGTTAATTGGCTTTAACAGGTAAACTTTGTTATTAAACCAGCAATCATTCGGTAATCACAACATACTAAGTGATCCATACTTGTTGCAAAGTGCAGCTGTTTGAGCATAGCACAACGCACAAACGCATACGCGCACGCGCATACATTCACAGCTTATCTTATTGAAGGATTCCAATTAAGTGCTTTATAAGGGTCAAGATACATTTATGAAATGAGATGTTTTATGAAATTTTCAGTGATTCAAGCGAAGCAAGCTGACGATGACATAGTCGTCAGTCTATTCATGCGACCGCATCGAAGTAACGTCGAGACGGATCAAAACGATGAAACAATCTTCGTTCGAAATGTTCCGCTCTACTGGACCGAGGTTGGAAGTCGTCTGAAATATCGAATAGAATTTAAGACGTTAATTTACTATTTAATGATCTTGTTTCTACTACACTGGACTGGTTTTTAAAAGGGAATTTTTTAGATGGTCAGGTAAACTTGGATCAGTGTTGTTGTATGTATGAAAGTTTTGAGCAATGGGATAACCTTCTTCTTGAGCTGTACCTGCTCTGTAGGTCACTCACGCTCTGACATAATTCATAGGCACTTGAAAACTCTTGTCTTTGACCTTGCTGGAGTCGGGAGCACCTGTGAGTAGTTTCCTTGAAGATGAGCTATATAAATGAGTGAGTGGGTGTGGGTGTTTTATGGGTGGATGAATGGAAGAATTGCTTTGTATAGAAGACCAAGGATTATGCCTTGACAAGTGTTGTTTGGTCAGACAGAAGCATCATGGAGCTCATTGTTACTATAATTACTTTAAAGCGTTTTTCAAGTGCGCTAAATTAATAGGTGAATGTTAATTAATCGTCTTATTAGGTTGTCTGTTGTTTCGTTATCGTGGCACGTGTGAGATATTTCGTCTTTTTTTTTGTTCGCAGGAGTCCGTGAGAAGTGTTCTCACACAATGTGGTAAAATTGTTTCCTGTGTCCTAGTTCAGAAACCTGGCAAACCAGTAAGTGGTCGCAACTATTTGGATTTTGAAATTATTCGTTGGTTTGTTAGGAATGTCTTTTTATATTTTGCACTTATTTGTTTCACATTTTTAAAGCTAAATGGAAAATGAAGTTGCTAATACTTTGTAGTTCTTTGTTTTTTCCCCTTTTCCTAAAGGTTTTCTTTGTTTTGTTTGATATTTTAGATACAGACATCATACATACATGTATACATCTTAATTTTTTTATGAAGCATTTACTTGGAATTCTGCAATAAGATGGTGTGTGTGTAGTGTGGTACTCGAGTAGCTGCACTTTGTAAGAAGTACATGTATGGATAAATTGTGATTAATTATTAAATTGAAATAATTGCTGGTTTAATAACTGTTTTGTCTGATTACATTTAAGGAACTCAGTGGCTACAAAGTGACATTCAAAAACAAAGACGCAGTCGAAAAAGCGCTGAATTTGCCGTATTCCAAAGTGCATCAGTGCAGTTCGACAAAAATACCTCGAAAAGATCTAGCAGGTTTCAGTTTGATTTGTTTATCTAAAAAGATTAGATTTGTTAAAGATCCACTACATATTATTATTGTTCTGGGGACTTAACCAACTCTGACTGGATGAGAGTTCAGAATATAGCTAGTTTACCATTACCATTTAAGTTGAAATTGCATCGTTGTTGTTTATGTCTCTCTCCCTCTCTTACAATCTATTTCTTCTCGCAGGGTTCTTGCACTGGGAGTGCTACTGAATGGCCACCGCTGTGAGATGTACTATAGAAATTGCTAATTACGTTTACATTACAGGCTGTGATGAGACTGAGTCTTACTTACCTGTTTAAACTTTTGTTCTGAGCAGAAATCTCAAGGGACCTGTTTCCTCCGATCCTTGATGCGCCTAAAGTGATCAGAGACGTTGATAAATTCCTCACGCGATTTCTGAAGCAGCAGAAAGAGGTATACTTGTGTCTCGAGTTCTACATTTTTTAATTAATAGTAGTACATGGCAAATTTTGGCTTCTAAATGTTCGTGCTTTTGGTGTGTTAAATTAGTCCACTCATTTGCTTCTAACTCAGCTTTGTTGAGTTATCTTTAGTCACTCGTGCAGGCAACTCTTGTGGTGTGCCAGCCGTGTAAACGTTTTTGCTCGAATGCTGAATTTTTAAATTCAGGATCATTTTTTGAACAAGCTGTTATAATAGCTGGATGCTGAAATTGATTGTTTCAATTACTGACTAGTTAATTTTTTCAACTATAGTCTGAATTAAAATTAAAGTTTGAAGTCCGAGTTAAAATTAAAATTTGAAGTTTGGATTAAATTTTGAATTTCGTCTTTCTTTGTAGACAGAGAAGCAAGAGGAGGAATTGGCTGAGCCAGACGAAGAGGGTTTTGTAAAGGTTACGTACAAAAGCAAAGCGAAGGCAAAGCCTCAGGGAAAAGGAAGCGTCAGACGACAGCGTAAGCATCTGAAGAAGAGTCAGGAGAAGGTAAGACTGTTGATTCAGCTGATAACTTTGTAGACTCACCATCAACCTATTTATTTATTTACTTACTGAGAATTTGATATAGCGCTTCTTCAAGGTTACTACTCGGGAGCACTCCCAGTCCAACCCCGGTCGAATAAGACAGTCTTGAGAAGAGAAAGAAATGAAGTAGAAGTAGAAGTGGAAAGGCCATTAGGTATTTGACGAAGGATAACAGGGAGCTCATTCCAGGTCGCAGGGCCAGCCGCGGATAAAGCACGGCGCTAGGGTCTGTCCATGTATTATGTTTACAGGTTGAAGATAAAGTCATTGGATTTAGGTTATATGCATATGGGTGTGTGCGGCAGGGTAGTTAGTTGTCTCAACAAAATGGTGCATGCACAAAATAAATTTCTAATTATGACGGTCACATTAACGTGTTTATAACTTTGTAAATTATCCTATAGTTGTCCGATGGCATTTTATTGCATTATAATTAATTGTTAACTGTTGTGGTTTGCTGTTTAAATCTTAAGAGAATTTAATGTGATCAAATATGCGATCTTCTGTACATAGAGGCTCTTTTATTGCTCTTTGTCTGTGATGTTTGTATGTTGCTTATTTAACCAACATACTTATTTACCTTTGCAGGTTGGTTCTCTTTGTCGTGCTAATCATACTGTTCTTGTTTAGAATCTGCTGAAATTCTACAGATGTCAAGACCACAGTGTCAACAAGCAACGTAAGTTCTGACTTGAGTTAATTAAAATTACATCTGTTCGTAGTGGATTCGTTCACAAGTTTGCGGCTTTGAAAGTCAGGAAGATTAAGTTATAGTTTAGTAACTTTAGTTGAATAATTGAATAGTTGATATTGTCAGCTTTGTAGAATCTAAGTAGGGAAGTATATTCTTTGTTAAACCAGTCGCATATCCTGACTTCTCTGGGATTGACTGTGATTCTGACCTGTTGTGGCATTAGCTTTACAATTTCAACAGGTCGAAGAAATTAAATGTTCAAAGGAATATAATTATCACTGATAATCATTGATCAGCCTCTGTTATCGCATTTGTTGTTTTTAGCTGTTTAGAAATGATCTTGTGTACAATTATTTTGTAGCAATAAATGAAAAGAAATTTATTTTATTCACAAATTTTGCTCATGCGCTTTGGCATGAAACTCCAATTCAGTGTCTTCGCATAATCTTGAAGGGGCACCATAATAAGTTTGAATGTTGTACTTAACCGTTGGATATAGTTTGTGCATAACAAACTGGTTAGGCAATTGGTATAACAGTTTGTGCATAATTGTCAGATGTTACTTATGCTCTCGACTCTAGAATATTCTCTTTGTTCAAACGTTGTATGGGTTTCTTTACAGTGGCACGACTTGAGCAACTGCATGCCGAGAAGAAAAGCCGACTTGAGATGATACAGAAACGAAAGTTTCGACCGTTTTAGGAGAACTGATAAGTGACAAAATAAGCTGAAATTTTGAAATCGTTCGTGTTTTCAAACATGAAATAGTAGCTGTGTAAAAAGCCATAATCAGTGAGGATGTGGTTTAGCATCAACATGACTGTTTCCAGTTTATAAGTGTCTGAACATTTGAGAACATGTGCATCTCCACATTCTCGAGAATCATGGTCAGGTGAACAGATGAGACCTTTTGTTCTGAACTTATCCAACAGCCTTGTATAATTTCTTTATGGCAGCATGACTTGAACAAACGGTACACTTGCCAAAGAATTTGAGAATGTAGCGACTTTGGCCAAAATCATTAACCTCCGTCTAAATCCATCCATGACATGTAGGATAATTTTCACTAGAAGGGGCAGAAAAGTTATTAGTCCCCATCATTGTTCATTTAGCTGAAAGGGTTTGACACCATCAGAATGTTATGGATAATCCTCCTCTCCAACATTTGTCAGAAAAAGCATATAATTATAAAAAGTCCAATCTTTAGTGCGTCCTCTCCATACGCACTCTGGGTTTGAGAGATCTGGCTATGGCAACCACTACGGTAGGCCTACACCGGATCCCTGGAGATTCTGTAGACCTGTAATGAAGTAATCAGACTTTCGATTAAATAGACAAAGAAAAATAATCACTTCGCAGCACAAATGGCAAAGTCATATAATCTGCATGAGCCTGTGAATAAGCTGGCTGCCGCAACTTGGCTTTAGTGGGCGCTTTAGAAGTTTCGAGTTTACAATTATAAACTCTTGTTAAATGCAGCAGAATTGTGTATATGACAATTTCGATTATTTAACAAACGAAGATTGTGTTGTATGTCCGCAAAATTAATAAACGGCTTCAGTCAGTGGCGTCTAACCACCTCACTTGGCGTGGGAGAACAACCCCCCCCCCCCACTTTGGCCAACTTGTATTTCTAATACACTCGGCTCCTCAGTTGTTCAGTTGGTCTACTTGCAATCTGTCTTTCAGAGACTTGTCATTAAAATCAGATGGATCGGATCTCTGATATGATGGCCTATAATATCATCTACGATTTATGCCTCTGAACTATCCAATCTGTCACTGTAAGGAGGATTATCGGTCACCTAAGCACCATAGTAAGCTGGCCTATATGTTTGGTAAGTAAGTAAGTACGGCGGTATGTGCTTTATTGAACCGCCTGCAAACGCACTGCAGGAACATTGGATGAGAACATAATGTAGCATGGACAATCATAGAAAATCGAATTATACGATTCAAAAAATAGCCATGGTTGAAAAAATCCAGGATATGTATTAGGCTATCGTGTCTCACGCTTTTCTAGTTTTATCGGACTAGTAAATTACCACATGGCTATCTCTCAGTCGTTCAGTTGGCTGAAAGACTTCAGCCACCTTTGGATGGGCAGTTTTGAATGACGCTTTATGGTCGTTGGCCAAAATGGCCGACGCCGTGCCTTTCTGTTGTTATGGCAGATTTTTACGTCCGGGACGAAACTCGCTTCTTTTCGTTCGGATTTTCTAATGTTTACTGATGTCGAGAGTCGAGATTCTGACTTTTCTTCATCTGTGTCGTGAGCGTTTGGACGGTAGCTTGATAATAAATTTTGACGTTCAACATGCCATGCGTGTTTCGCATCTGGACTATTCCATTATGCTGAACATCAAGGGGTTCCAGGTTCGTCATCATTGTTTCATCATTAGGCTATCGATAGCCGAACGATTACGCACGTGTATGGGAAAAGAAAGGATTTCACTATATACCAGCAACCGAAAACCATGCCGCAGTAGTGCCACGTTTCCAGCGTTGTGCTGCCCGTCGCTGCTCTTCGCACTAATGTTTCTCGGCTCTGTAGACACTGAAAATACTGTTAAACTACCATCATCGGGAATCGGTACGAGAAACTTTCGGCTGAACTCTCCGTGTAGCCAACGCGTAGGAGTTTGACGATGGGGTGACTTGTGCTTCTCGAGCGGTGTTTTGCCTAAGGATGACTTCTGTCGTGACGTTACCATCAATAGGCTTGAGCTATATGAGTGGGCGCCGCTGATGGCTGCCATATTTGTCTTGTATTTGTTTTTTTATGTCGTGTTTTTTTGTGCTTGTAAACCAGAGTGCGTTTTGCAGCTGGTACATTAAAGAATATACTTACTTACTTACTTACTTACTTACTTACTTAATACAGATCTAGACGCTGAGTTGGAAGACATTTGAAGTTGATATAGGCTATACGGTGATAAATATTATTGTCCATAAAACAGTTCTAAAAGGTCATTTTTCCAAAGTCAGCTGGTTTATGCAAAAGATTGGTTGTGGCGTTGCAAAAGAATAGCAGATGGGTCTCTGCGTTATGCATGCCTCAACGAAAACGACCTCGGTCATCTTCGGAGCTGTGCGACCGTAACTTGCTTGTTGCTGCAGAGACTGTTTCATTTAAACGATGATTAATGTCGCCCTCCTCCTTTATCCAGGCTTGTGACTGGCACTGTCAAACAACGAGCAGTGGTCGTTCTCCATTCTGACATCCATCCAACAAGGCTCTAACTGGAGACAGTTGCAGGCAAATACTAATTCTAAGTAGCGCCTTCGAGCGATGCCTTGCGGTGCAATTGCTCGGCATAGGCCTAATGAAACACCCCGTAGGCCTACCTAATTAGCAGAGTCGCGGTGAGTAGGGTAGGCTAGGGCTACCATAATTATGGAGAATCATCTTGAGTTATATCCATAGAGATGTACGCTATATATATTAATATATAGGCTAGAGAGAATATGGCCTATCTCCTCTGCATGGAAATGTGAAGTTATCAACGACCTTATAATATTAACGGTAATCACGCAAGTGACGTCACAAGCCACGCTACCTACACCATTTGAGATGTACGATATATATATATATAATATATACGCTTAAGAGAGTATGACGTATCTGCCCTGCAATCAAATTTACGTCACTACGATTCAAACGACGGTTGGTGTGAGAAATCGCCTGTGATTGGTCGGGTGGAAGTTTAGAGTATGTGATTGGTCGGGTGGATTGTTGGACAGCGAAATCAATTTATGGACGTGATATTCCCTCTAGCGTTATATTTTAATACATCTCTATGGTTATATCGCTAGAGAGAGATAAAGTCTGAAAAAATAACAGTTATCCCCCTTCCATTTCTTCTCGATAGAGGCGTCTGTATATTTTTAAACCGCAGACGACAGATTTCGCTGAGGCACAAGAGGTCTGGAGAGGCTCATCGTTCCACGAAGACGCGGGAGGCAGCGCAGACGGCGGCGGCTGAAGAAATAATGTCCCTCGTCCCGTCAAGCCAACACGAGAATGCGAATGATGGAGGGTCCTTTGACGGCCTCCTCGTCTCAATAGACCCTAATTACGGACGACTTTGCGTGACGCTTTTTCAATAAAGCGACGACGATTATAAGCTTAGATGTTTTTAACGGCGCCAATAATAGCCTAATATTATAGGCTATACGCCGATGATATATAATCAGCGTATTAAGAAGCATTGCTTGCAGCGCTAGAAGCGCAGCTGCTGCTGGTTGCGTCAGAGTGTGCATGCAGTCAGCGCTGCTTTGGCGCAGCCGTTATTTGTAAACAGCATGCTAGAAATGCGTTGAACATTACGCTACAACTGCTGCTTATAACGAAAAGAGGGTTTGCGGCTGTTTACATCTAATCATTTTCGATGACGAGTTTAATTAGGAAAGAAAAGTAGAAAACGTGGTTAGTTTGAAAGTGGGGGGTCTTGTTGTCTATATTTTTAAGTCCGCGCGTGCAAATAGGCCTATAGCCTAGGCGTATCCATAGGCTATGCAATTTGGTCCAAATCAAAAACATTGTTTTGATAGGCCTATTATAGTTCTTCCAAAGTTCACAAGCGCACGTGTACGCTAATAGGTCTATCTATTCTATTAGTAGATAGACAGTGGAGAGGAGATCAGGAGAATGAGGGAGGGAGGGTGGATGAATGGGTCACGGGTGGCATGGAGGGATGGAGGGAGCATGGGCGGAAACTTGGTCTACAAGTTGCGGGGGACGAACGAGTGGCCGAAAGAAGGACGAGAATTTTGGGCGGACGAACAGCCGAGTCGCCGACGAAATGTTCCACTTTTCGCTGGCCAAAATTTCTGACGACCTTTTTAAAAGTCATTTTATCGAAATATACCATTTTCCGTGTCAAAAAAGCTGATGACCTTTTTTAGTCCTCCGGTCTTTTGATCGAAGATTTCGTACCATGCATGGCATGTGTCCTAGGACTTAAGTACTGGGGGGAGTGCATGGACGGTCCCCCCCAGGTTGGCACAACCCAAACATTGTGGGGTCCGTCCCCTGTCTCCCCCATAGGTCTACGTCCATGGGAGGGTGGAAGCTAGGGAGAAAAGGAAGGACGGATAAATCCATTATAAATATACGCCTTTACGCTTTTCTATAGCGCCCGTAGCCTATAATAGGCTAATATGGCGGCACTCGTGTCAATTTTCTCAATGAATTGATCGGATGAGATCCTTCACCACCGCTGCCCGTTTGAATGGGCACAACCCCCCGCCGCCCCCACTCCACCCCTCATCACCCCCACCCCACCCTACCATCGAAGGCCCGTGCGAAGGAAGAAAGGATGTCCTTAACAACAGCGGACTGGGAAATGATCGAACTGTGGTATTATTTATCACGGAGTAATGACATCAGGATGTTCGATGTAAGTGACACTTTACTTCCACCGAGTATTCGCAAATTCATCATCAGCAGCTGTATCTGCCTCTGTAGCCTATCTTCGTCTATTCTCATCTGCAACTGGTCTCACGCCCGCTGCAGCCATTCAAAGCCATTTGAGCTGCATTATTCCACTTAATGTGCGAAAGCAGTACAATGTATAGTCTAGTGTAGCCTACGACTGTAATTATTGGTCTCTAGCGTGATAACCAAATTGTGACGTGCGCATGCAGTAAACTTGGACATTAATTTGAGCGCTAATATTATTATTAAGGCCATTGAATTTTTTTTAGATGAGAACATCACGTGACTATGTGGTGTGACTTCAGAAGTGGCGAGCAGTTGATTGAAAGCGGCGAGAAGGTTGGCGTGCACTAGCATCTATTCTGTGGCACTAGACACTAGACAGCCTGCATAGGCCTACAGAGTGAGATGTGGCGGAAGCGCCCATTAGCGCTCTTGTGCAAGACTTGGTTTTTGTTAAAGCGCGGTATAAATGACTAATAGTATTGTACGTATTATTGTATAGAACAAATTAATGACTGTCTAGAAAATGGTTCAGTGGAAAAAGTTTCCACTGACGAACATAGGCTACATTATCAATGAATAATAATAATAATAATAATGATAATAATAATAATAATAATAATAATAATAATAATAATAATAATAATAACAATAACAATAATAATAACAGGCTTACTAAATACAGCATTTTCTGTCCATTGCTGGAATAAATCATACAAAAGCACAATGTAGGTCTACTCTAAAGCAGTCTTGTTGTCAAGACCTCAAACCTCAAGACCAAGACCAAGACCAAGACTTTGAACCTCAAGACCAAGACCAAGACCAAGACTTTGAACTTCAAGACCAAGACCAAGACTTTTGGGCTCAAGAGCAAGACAAGACCAAGACTTTTGGTCTCAAGACCAAGACAAGACCTTGCAAAAATGCAGGTTCTGCTATCATAGTTAATGAAAACGTATTTTATTCAAACAACTCTATAACCAAACTGCAGAGAATTCCGAGTTCAGTTCGTGCCTACAAAACTTCTTAACGTGATTATGTGCAATGTTATTGCAAATGGCTGTTGCATTTTAACAGAACCAATTCACTCAGAATTTTCTGACCAAGGCGTGCCCGGTGTGGCCTCATGAAAATACCAACATGC
Source organism: Lumbricus rubellus (assembly GCA_945859605.1). NCBI lineage: Eukaryota > Metazoa > Annelida > Clitellata > Crassiclitellata > Lumbricidae > Lumbricus > Lumbricus rubellus. Next base: position 41,984,835 of record OX243816.1, on the reverse strand, counting down.
GAAAAAATACGTTCTACAGGTGCTGAAGTTGCTGGCAAGCACAGCATCCTTTCAAGCACTGGATATAAATTTAGAAATCGTGAGTCGTTTTTAAAATCCTGCCATGGCGTATCTGGACATTTCCAACAGAGAAAGCGCCCAGAAATAAAATATTTTCCCTCAGAAAATTTGACAAAATTATAGTTTTTAGTTGCTGTTTATTATATTGTATTAGGCCTACACAAACTGCCATATTATACCATGATTTAATTTTCTATTATATAATTATAATTTTATTAGTTATTAGTATAATATAATTATGATACTATCGTGAAGGCAGGTCTTGGTCTTGGTCTTGAAAACCCAAGACCAAGACTTTGAGCCTCAAGACCAAGACCAAGACCAAGACTTTGGCTCTCAAGACCAAGACCAAGACTTTTATTCTCAAGACCAAGACCAAGCCTTTTAATACCGAACTCGAGCGCACTCGAGACCAAGGCTTTAGTCTCGAGGACAACAAGTCTGCTCTAAAGTAGGCTATATCGTACTATACCTAGGCACAGCGTATACTACTTTAGTGTCTGTCATTATGTCATATCTGGGCCCAACGTAGGGCCTACTCTAGAGTACATCATGATCATACCTAAGTACAACGTACTCTAGAGTATAATCAAACCTATAGGAACAGCGTAGGCTACTCTACAGGGTGTATCGTACCAAGACATACCGTACTCAAGAGTACAGCATAGGCCTATACCTAGGTAGAACGTACTCTAGTCACTGTGCATCATGCCTAGGCACATCGTGCCTTCAAGTAATTCGGACTCAAGAGAACAAAATGTGCCTAGAGTGCTGGTATACATGTATAATTATGCTGCCTGCTACTGTCGTGTTTGATAAAGCTGTAGGGCCTACTTGTAGCACGCAGTGACTACAGGCTTCATGAACTCTATTATATCTATATTGCACAAAAGTGACTAGAATCCACTTTTG